>CAAKHB010002226.1:62748-90196 GCA_901007665.1 Aeoliscus strigatus
AATGGGGGGGGGGGTGGGGGGGGGGGCGCTGCTATCTTGAATGACTTAACAGGATATGACCCAACGTTATGTCATCCGCTGTCCTTTCTGGACATTTACAAACCACTTGGGCCGTGTCAGACTACTCCCACTAACTGACGGATCTGTTCGACTTCCTGTTCATGTACTCTCTTGATATTTCCAATGTGAATGACATGATGCATTAGAAATACTTTCCTTTAAGTCAGAGGAATTTTAAGTGGCCCTCGTTGAATTCTCACGCGCAAGGTTGCACTGGCAAACGACTAAATCATTAAAGGAGAAAAAGTCACCGTTCAGCCTGATTGTTTAATCCACACCCGTGAATGCGAGCGCTGGTAGCTGAGCAGTAGGACTGTAGGACCTGGGAATGGGAGTGTGTGGCATGGTAAGAGGTTTAACTGCTATGTGAGAACTCACAGCTTCTAAGGTCAGCAGCTCAGTTATAGTCACTGTGTGACTGGCACAGATTGGGCGGGCAGCAGTGTCCGCATGACTCCCCTGTTCTAGCCGACACCATGGCACAGAGCAGCCTTGTACCAGCGCACCAACGCTCTTGACACATTCAGGCACACATACTGTACTCAGGTCCTCATCGATGCTGACTCAGAATCCAGACGCTGTTTACTGGGTGAGACGAGCCAATCGGTTTGACTCTGAAATCATGACACAAACTCCGGCGATGTGTTCATTTGTGCCACACTGAGCAACAAAAGACTCAGCAGGCAAAGTCCAACCACAGAATAGAAAACAAAACAGGAGCTGTTTTCAATCACTCGTGCCTCAGTAACTTTAAGTGGCTGTTTACTCTGAGATAAGACCCTTTTCTCCTCCCGATTGCTCTAAGGCCTACAGAACACAAATTCAACACCTTCCAATAAAAGCATTGTGAACCATCACACAACCATCAAGTGAACAGTGTCAGGTGTTGCTATTTTGCCCGATCTGACAAAACATTGTGAGTCTACACAAGTCAATTCAGATTTTATTTGTACAGCGACAAATCACAACAGCAGGTATCTCATGACGCTCTGCAAAGTGACTGTTCTAACAGAAACCCAAAATTCACATAAGTGGCCTCTTAGCTCTTAATCTCCATCTCATTCACACTGAATGAGAAGGTGTGTCCCAACTTTTGACTAGTCGTGCATATGAGCTCACACACAAAGCTCTTTTACTGGAGTTAAAAGGTTATTCGCAGCCGTGTCTAGGCCCATCCATGGCAACGTGCAAGCGTCTTTCTAACTAATGCTCAGGATCAGTGGAAAAATGGGGCAAACCATCGTCTTTATGTAATAACACACACTTAGCAAACATTTGAGAGGAATGTGAGCGCACAGTGTCTTTGGATTGTGTCGATGCAAGACAGACAAAAAGCGATGACAAGCTGAATCCGCAGTTGATGCCTTATACCTGTATGCATAAAATTATACACAATTTTTTTGTTGACTACTGCGACCTCTTTTCTTAGAAGGAACCAAAACCTTAACTCTCGCTAATCCTGGCGCACGTAAAGGGCCATGTGTCATCTATCCACACAAACTAGGCACAGAAAGTCGTCTGTAGACGAGGATGGAAAACACAAGACATCGCGGTCACGCTAATTAGCATCATCTCATCAACGCCTGACCATTAAAAGTATCTTAAGTCTTTATGAGTTTTCCCGGATAGCAAATTGCACATGTCTCCATCTGAGAAGATCATTATGTGTGTAGAATCTGGCCAACAAGCGTTTCCTCCAGTGGGAATTTCCTTCTCATACTCTCTGATGATCCACCAATGAAGTACGCCACTGTCGGATGGGGACACAGCTGAAATGGGTTTTTTTTGTTTGTTTGTTTTTTTGTTTCATTTTTAAAATCTTCAACGTGCAGTCGAGTGATGGAGCTTTTGAAAGCGTTTACAAAGCATGTTCTCTTCATAAATATCCTCTGCAGACAGGACTGGTGTGCACCAACCTCTGCAGGTTTGAATAATTCACCGTGTCGATTAAACAGGACTTAGTTTCATGAATCCATCTTCTCTCAGTGTTCTCTCTCTCTCTCTCACCCTGCTCTGTACATGTCAAACCAGAAGATCGTAAGTAAGCATATGTGGGACTGGATTATTTTCACACTGAATTGGCTGCCTTTACATTTTCTGTTTTCACATTTCATTTCCCACTCTCCTTCTGTTACTCTGAAAGGCTACAAAGTGCTGATGGAGGACCTTCTTGCACACAGTAGACTCTGCACCACCCTGTGGCATCCTCAGGCATAGCAATCCTTTACGAAAGGGGAAGGCATGAAGCACCGGATTCATAACATGGCTTAGCTCAAATCCAGTTGTATCAAACAGAAATATAAAGAAAACAAAGGCTCTCCCTCCTCTGAGGCCATGCAGTCCATTTCTTAAAGCTGCCAGGTTGACGTGATCTCACCAGACTACACGGTCACACAGCGAGTGAATCCTATCTCCTGGGCTGACGGTAAAGTGATACCCTTTGAGGTGTGGCTGTAGCCACAGGATATCCTATGAAGTTGGGAAATCCCTCTATCAACGGTGCTCCCCGCCTCACTGCACGTCAGGACTAATCAGACTTTAAGGGCTGGTAATGAGACGCCCGCCACCACTGTCTGCCAGGCAACACCAGTCTGAGCCCACACGGACTATTGCTGCTTCTAATGAGTGGTAATCACCCAGAAGCTCCCCACAAACCACCGCAGGGACGCCGACACGCAGATGAGTGAGGAGAACCATGGGATTGGGAGGAGAGAGAGAGAGAGAGAGAGAGAGGAAATGTTTACATCAAGGCTCTTAAATAACAAGTTGTAACATGTCTAAGCCTTTAAAACGGTTTAATACACAGCAGGAACTAATTCAGAACAGTGATAAAAACCTTTCCAAAGCTCCGTACTGGAAAAAGTCACTGCTCTTCAATAAATTTACACACATCCCCTTTTTTATGCTGTTGTTTTTGGCACACGGCCTCGCTGACTGGGGCACTTACAACAATACCGCCAAACGAAAGGGCATGCTTGAGAAACAAACAGACGATGGAGTGTTAAAGGATATCAAACAACGAGATACTGAAACCGCGATAACACCACGTTGCCTCTGTGACTGGTAAATCCTGGCTGCATGACTGTGGGCAGCTTTCCTGTATGTCGCACATGAACTAAATAAAAACAAACTCTTGACTCAGTGTTAGGACTCACATTCAGCACCGTTTACAAGACCACAGAATGACATGTCTTTTACCAGTCGAAACCACTGCGGCCCTCAAACCGGCCCTCAAGACAGCCCTCCGAGCCCGGATGGGGTCAACTGAGCAAACAAATCACTTCCGTCTGAAACCGTTCCATACACCACCTCATCAAGATGCAGTAATCTATTGAGTCGAAAACTTAAGCAACAAAAGGATAACCGATTTAGAAGGAGCAGCACCTGCCACAACAGACTGAGGGGAAGAAAAGGAGTGCTCACATTCTTGTGGCAAAGGATGACAATTTAAGCGGGTGCTTGGCTACGCCAGGAATCCCACCCCACCCTCAGCTGAGCAGACTATGGGCAGGAGAGATTGTGTTTATGTTACACTTACGCTCCACCGCACTCTGGAAATTGGGTATGCAACATTGACCCTCTATTTTGAGTAAATCAGTACCCAGGAGGCCCTAGGATGTCTCGTGTTCATGGAATATTTATCCGAACAGGTTTGCGCTGTGTGTCGCTCAGTCCGACAGGACTGAGCTGGAGAGTCACCGGTGTCGAGTTTCTGGGAAGTTTGCCACGGGGCAGTCACATTTTGTATCTGTGTCACCTGCCGCAGGCTCTTTCAGTGTGTTCCTCAGCTGCGTTGTTGAATCATTCACTGACACTCATTCATATTCCTTTCTTCCTCTCTCGCCGGGCGGCAGACTAATAAATCCGGAGTATTGTAACACCACGTGTTCCTGTGCACCGCAAACACACCACAGCTCGAGAACCGACCGGCTGAGGGAGCTGACAACAGATACTAGCAGAGTGAGTAAATAGGCATTATGAGCATTAAAGCTGATATGATGCCAAGTTGGCAGCCGTCATTCCGACTGCCTGCCAAGAACGACTTAACGGGGAGAGAAACAGAAACAGCGGGGGTTACATTTGTTCTACTAATGCAACGTTAGAGCGGCGCCAATGACAGGAGAAAGTACCTCGAACAAGCAGGAGTATTAGACATGATGACAGATTACTAAGAAAACGCGGAGATATTTCCATACAGAGCCATTCCAGGTCCTATACAGTATGTTTGCGTTGCCCAGTTTCCAAAGATGAGCCAACACCCAAGAGAACAACATTTACCCAGTGACATGAAGAACTGGGTGGAAGCGTCTCCGATGTATCTTTCATTCTTTAGCCTGTCACTTTTCTTCATCAGCCTTGTCCATCACTATATCTTGTCATGGATGATCTTTACAACTGGAGAAGGTAATACCCCGTTCTACAGGTCTAACGGCCCTTAGGGGACATTTCCTGTGCTCACAGCAGGTCCCAGATCACCTAACACCCCTGAAACTCACACTACACCCACCCCGACAATAAATCTGACTTGCTGGAGAGGCTGCGAGTGTCATCACCATCCACAACTGAGCTTATCCGAAGGGAGCGCTAACATCATCCAAACACTTCGGGACAACACTCGAAGCCAATACGTTGTATTTTAAAAGAAAACATTCCTGTTTGTCAGTCACCAAAGAGAAGCTGCCACTATTTCATTTTATTTGGATCGGACCTCCCCGGTTCCAGGTGAAACATGGCCGCTCTCCCACCTGACATGCTGACCTCATTTGAATGCTCTTGGCTTCTCTTCGCTGTTTTCTTCATCATCCCAGAGTTGATGTGAGCTGGAGTTCAGTTAGTTGCCACACTGGAGGTCATAGTGGGCTACACCTAAAACTCCAGGCGTTCCCTGGGAATGACTTACATGGAAATATACACCCTTGTGCCTTCTCTAATTAAACATTATTGTGTCTGATTCTTGAACATTTGGAAGACTAATTTCCTAACACGTGTTAAAAAAAAAAAAAAAAAAGCTGATGCAGGCAGCAGAAAACTCCTGCCAGAGTTGGGTGATGTTTATGCTGGATGGGGGAATTTTCGTCTGCGAGCTGAGCAGACGTTTCGGCCACCAGTTCATGCAGTCAGATCTCCTTTATTGTTACCAGCTGTTGAGTCTGAGGCAAACACACTCACCTTTGGCTCTGTTTTTTTTAAGAGTGGATCACAGATAGGAGCTGTACAAGCCATTTACCTGCCGCCCATAAGTGCCAGGAGTTACATTAGACTTGTCCAGAGAGGAGGAGACCTCCTGGGCTGACATGACTGAAATCTACCTGGCCAGATGTTGTGACAGCAGCTGCCTGCAGCTTCAGACAACCTGCAGCGTCACCCAGCTGTGGCACCGGCAGATATGGATGGATCAGCGCGTAAAATCACAAAAAAAGAGCATTCTGTGACTTGAAGAATGAAAACGTTGTTGCCTTCTGATTAGGAATTTCAAGAACCAATCAAATCAATGAGAGCAGCATCCTGGACGTGTCGGCTTACCCGAAATACGCTGCGCTCGGTCCGGGCAAGTTGAGAAGATACACTATGAGTGTGATCGATAACCATCCCAGGAGTAGGTGTCCATCCAGCATTTTGCTGCGGCTCCAGGGCAGATCATTTCGTTTCTCCTGAGTAGCTGTGTAAAATCCCTTGTAGAACGTTCAACACCTCTTATACAGAGGAGCTGCTGCGCTCCTCCCATCAGAGAGAGAGAGAGAGGGAGACAGAGAGAGAGAGAGAGAGAGAGAGAGAGAGAGCTCACTGCTCATCCAATTCATTTCTTACATATATGTCCTGCATTGACAGTATGTTTGCTGACACAGTTTTTCCTGTGCGTTTTGGGTACAATCAGGTCAATGGATGTTCACTGCCTCCCTGTCTCCCCAGTGACAAACCCTGAAATGATTCAGGTCGGCACAAGCAGAGAAATGCAGCAGTAATAATAATCCACAGCAGGGAGTTGTATGAATGCGCCAAATGCAGTTTAATACAAGAGCCCTGCAATAAGTCTTCCCTACATGACCATTGTGATTTAGTACAATTTACTCAGTTTGCTTGAGTGGGGAGGTGTTGAGTTACTTTAATGGTCATTTTGAAGTATTGAGCTGCTCTTGGAATTGGCACCAGACATCAGGTTCAAGGCAGAAATACTCCACAGCTGGACAGATGTTACATTTACACTAAAAACAAAAACAGGTTGATCTTCAATGCTCTGATATCAAACACGGTGAACGTTAAACCTACAAATAATCAACCAGTGTTACAATTTCAGAGTACACAATACATTGATCTCTGGCTGCCAAGACTGAGAGATTTTGATTACAAGCAAAATATCAATGTCCATCACATTTAGTCGCCTGACACTGAGGCTTGGTCCACCAGTGGCAGCCAAACCTATATTCAACCAGGCTGTAAGCGCACACCTGTGCTCCACTTATATTGAGAGGTGTTGTGGTGTTTGTCCCCTCCATTAATATGAAGAAAGGATTTGCTGTATTACAAGACACCTCAAAACATGATCTAGGTAATAAAGTGGACAAACGTGTGAAAGCACTTTTCAATACTTTTACAATGTGTTGTTACATTTTCCCTCACCACTCGAGTAATGTGCCTTCTGTACTAAACTCTCTCGCCTCTCTGGCCAACAGAGTCAGGTGTGTGTTTATTTCATCATTCGGAAAGACATCGGATGCTTCAGAAAGGCTTTATGTTTGGTAGCTTTTAGTTAAAGATTGTCTCCTCAAGTTAAATATCAGTCTGGTCTTACCTCTGAGAACCTCATGTGCAGAGGTGAGTTCATCCACAGTTCAAAATGAAGACGGCAAATTTGTCTGCGAGTACGACTTTTGGCGATTTCTAAAGGACTGAAGACGGAACCGTTGAATCACTTTGAAAAATATTATATAGAGAACCATCGATCAATTGGCAAACTATGAATCACCCTGGCAAGTAATACGAAGCCCTTGGCAGGCCCGCTCATGAAAAAATATTGACTCTTCCTACACATTTGACTGCGTGAGATTTGAAGATTGAGAAAACAGAAAGCCCTGTGAGGTGGAAATATGTAGATAGGCATTGAAAAACACATATGTGAACATATCAGTATCTGTTTAACCCGTAAAGGAGTTCAACATTCTTTAAAATCCATTATTATTTGTTATTTCAAGAAGGAAACCCTTAATAGAGGCCCAAAGGATGATGACAGACATGAATCAGAGGTATTACAGCCTAATCTGACCTCTTGATTTGTTAATATCATCCCCGACTGCCTTGAGTCACGGACAACCCTCCTTAACTCCTGTGTAAACTCCTTTCAGTGTCTCAGCTCACACCTGACATCTACTGTGTCACACACACACACACACACACACACACACACACCTATGATTTCTGGCACGTCAGTCGAGAGAGGCAGCATCTTAACTTGGGATCACTCCAGGGTTTTTCAGGTACACCTGGGGAGTGTTGCTGCCAGGATTTGGGATGGAGTCTATTCATTCCCGCTCGCAAACAAAATCCAGCCCCCGCAGATCACAAACAGATGGGGCAAGTGGCATCACAGAGCCAAGTTTCAACTGGAAGAAAATTCAAACTGGAGGTGAAAGTGAACCTGGCTGATGGCGATATGAGATCTCTGACAATCACTTTCATCCATTTGAGTGGAAGAGAATGTGACACTGCGGATGGATATCAAGGATGAAAGCCATTTAAAGTCCACAAAGTCATGGAGCGTGCTCTGATTTAAAGCAGTCATGGCGAAGTTTGTGAGTCTGATGGGTTTACTTCTTGCATGAATTCCCTTTCATCTTATTGAGAATACATACAGGTGAGCACATGAAAGCACAGGAATGCCTTTTCCTGCATATAAGCTTGTCACTCATTCCTAAAGGGGACTCGAAAGCCTATCGGCCCCCAGTAAAGGGCCGTGCTTCTTAATAACACCTGGTTTTAAGGAGATCAGCAGGAGGGTTTGTCAGTACATGACAAGAATGGACACTAATCCCAAGCAATACCCACTGGCCCTGCATGTCTCTTGAGTGGGATAATTGATTCCCACACCCTTCTTAAAACATGCTCGCCCCCGCTTCTCAACCCAGGCATTCTGGTGTTGAGGGAACATGGTCGTGAGGACAAAAGCGTGTAGTTTTACCAGACTCCTACGAGGGTTAAACTGGAGTGCTGTCATAAGTGTTGTAGGTGGTAGCAGAACTTTGTCTGGTAATGGACACTAATCTCTTCAGGGTGTCAGGAGGATGTCCCTCCCCTCCGCTGGCCATTCTCTGTTTTTTGCAGTACTCCCTTAGAAATGAACTGAATGCATTTTAGATGTGCAGCTTCGTATATCAGATATCCATGAGAAAGTCCCCCCCCCACACACACACACACCCCAGTAACGCTGGGGAAACTTTGTTTCAGCTCCAAGTGTGACCAGAATACTTAGTCCAGATTAGTGCTTGCCCGTAGTGTTACATTTCTTTGCAATTACAATGAGGTTCCTCTGGGCACTGAGGTTAGTCTGTGCACCGACTATTCAAATGAGGTGGAGTGTGCAGTAGTGTGTTGATGGAGTTTGAGATATTTCCTTAAAAAAACATTGAAAACATTCTTTTTTCTTTTTTTTTCCACCTGGTGACATCTGCTACACAGATCAGGCAAATTGTGAGAACTATGTAGCTAATTAATGTCATGAAAGACATATCGTGTAGAGTTCCTATGCAATCTGGTATGAAAAAGTCAGGTTGATCCACTGAGATTATATTCCTCCTCCCTCTCCTTAGCTTCTCATGTATTAGCCTTGGTCTGACCTTGTCTTGATATCACATCCTTGGAGAGGAATGTAAATCGTATCCGTGCAATCCCAACCCAGTTACCACCAAAACTCCTCGTTCTCACCACCCCTACTCCGCTGCAGGGCCACATGATCTTTTCCATGTACCAGACATAATTTGTGGCTTAGGTTTGGAGGCTGACGGTGCGTCTGCGCCACTCTGCTGTTTCAGGCGTCGGGTGCACCGTGTGCAGCAGTTCTCAGGATTTAGGGAAAAGTCCGTCATTGGGGACTGGAGAGGTAGTTGTTGTTCTTGAAACCAAAGTCAAGCACTGTCAACCTTCTTTTGGTGGTTTGATTACAGACAGCAAAGCCGTAGACTGTTGACAAACAGGACCGGATTTCCAATCACAAGTAAAAGGTGATCACAGAATTCTTCAGTAAACCTGGGTGATTTTTATCTTGATGCAGAAACAAAAACAGTCGCTGCAGTTTGAAGGGGTACCTTACAATCAAAAAGCATTTTAGTGGAACTCAATCTCCACTTCATTTATGGCATGTAACCTGTGGTCCATGCACATTTTCTAGTGAAGTGTTATGACACACTTGAACCAAATTGTATGTGGGCATGCAGAGGCCTGTCTGTTCCTGAAAGTGTTTAAGTAGGCACATCGAAGCTGCTGCTGCTGTGGCGTAACTGTGGGAGAGAACAACTGCCGTAAACAGAACTTCATCATGCCACATACGCCGGTTCGTCATAGGAAACATTGTCTTACGAAAACATTTTTCATGAACTCGATTCCCTTTGCAACAAACAGTAATATAAATATCAAACCCAGGGTCCGTTCCTGAAAGCAAATTTAGTAAAAACCCTGAGACTTGAAATGAGGAAAACTGCAGAATTGTCGTCCTTTCAGAGTTACTGATAAAACTTGAATTCAAACTTTATCAAACTCAGGATTTTCACTAACCCTTCTTTTTTCAGCGGGCCCCCGATCGTCTGTTTCCCAAAGCTGCAAGATTCTATCCACTCTCTTTCGCAGCAACCTGCGAATCGCTCTGCCTGAATGGTGTTTTTGGATTTTCTATCCCCCCGTGAACAAGCATAGCTATTCATCCTGGATGCCTTCGTTTCACTGAATAAAGCATTGACAGTAACACAACGCAGTCTCAACCGTAAGAGGAGTGACGCGTCAATAACACCAGCCAGGAAAGCAGAGGTTGACGTGCGCTGACAGATGATACGGTAGTTGAACGGTGAACGGGTCGTGCCCTTGACCAGCAGGTGGTGTTGATGGAATGGTATGATCTGCTTTGCGTAGCATTAATGAAACAAGACAGAGTCCAGCTGAGCAGCTGCAGACAGCCTCTCAGCTGATTGCGACCTGAGATGACCCTGAAGAAAGTCTCATTGTGTGGAAAATGCCAGAGAGGAAGAAGAGGCTGAAGGAAAGTGGGGGAACCTGAGTCTCTCCATCACAGCAGTTGATAGGAAACACAGCACTCAAATACGACATGGAGGACTGTTCCTGGAATTAAAGTGCTGTCGTTTCTTCATTTCAGTCTGTCAAGCCTTCGTCTTGCTGCTTAACCGTGTGACCTCGTACAAAAGATCTGGTAGCCAAAAACTCCAACCACTGTCAGTTTATTACTCGATGAAATGAGGCCATGCAGGCCAAACAAAGGACTTCAGATCTGCAGATGCATGTCTGTGTCCACAAAATCCTGAAATCATTTGAAATCTCTGTATTCAGAATGGTGAATGACAAATAGAAACATCATCAAACACCCTGCAATTGAAATGCACAGATGAAACAGGATGTAACATAATGAATGATTGAGTTTTAGAGATGATCAGATCAATGAGTGGACTGAAAATCAAAAAGCAACAACTCAGATCTCGGAGGCCTCAGACAGTTTACATAAAGATTGGACAATGTCCCCTTATCAGAATCCTTTTTACACCCTGTGTTGCCAAGAGTGGAGCTGGGGAGATACGGTGTCAACGCCTGCGGTAATGCCCATCCTGCAGATAAAGTCAAAGCTGAGGCAGAACCTTTGCTTTGTTTCCCATGTGTGGAACCCAGCAGCGAAGAAGGGAGAGTGATGAGTTGTTTCCAGGTGTGAGCTTGTAGGGTGTGTCGTGACTTAAGCTTGTGCTGTTTATATAAGCCCAGATATACTGCTTTTCTGCTGTCAACAAGACGCCATGATGTTTTAGCTTTGCTGGAACAAAAAAAGCGTGCATCATGGTCATCTGCAGCGACGGCAGGAGGGGGACAGTCACTCCACATCGGCACATGCAACCCATGAGAGAAGGCTCCAAAAAGTTGTCTGCAATGAACTGATGCCGTAATCCATTTTAGATTTCAATATACAAATGATTTTTCTGTAAAATAAAGTTTCAGCTGGACAGTGGTATTTACTGATACAAACACTACCATCCTGACATTTTCTGTCCATAGACTTTTAAATGTGAATCTGTGGTTTCTAAACCACAGGTCAGCGCCCTGAAATTCTGTTCATCGTGTTTCTAACTCTTCTTGACGGTGGTCAAAAACCTTTGTCAGTAATGACTGGGTTGCTTTAATGTTTGAACAGTAAACTGAAACACAATAACAAAGAAACAAAAAAATATTGTTTTTTTTAATTCTTCTCTATATTTCGATATCAATTATATTTCTTTTTTTTTCCAGTTTCCTTGTTCATTGTGCATTTCTTCTGATCAAGTACGTTTGAATGGCATATGTCTTTGAAAACTGCATTACAAATAAACAAGGCTGGTACAGTTCCACGAAGTGTATATGTTTGCCTCTATTTTCATTTTTCAACAATGAAGGACATCGTCTGGGACTGAACAACAATGCTGACACCTTGTGGTGCACTTACATTTTCACAAGACCACAAGACCTTCAGCTGTTACACTGATATTTAAATCAAATCTCCTTTTTTCATCTACATCTTATTATTGAGTGCACAAATGAGCACCAGCGGCCCTTGTGGAAAGTATTTGTGGAAAAGTCAGTGAAGTAATGCAAATGTGAAAAGCTCAGTATTTATGTATAGCATAGTGTTAGTGTGGCTGGGTTATGTCAACTGCAGGGCGTCTGATGCAGAGTAATGAAAAGAGTCACTTGCCGGACACAACTCGGTGCCAACGACCTTTCAGGAAATGACATCGTCAAACTGCAGTCCCCATGGACTCACAGAGGTGGCATGGTGTCCCTCTAAGCTTAGAGGGAAAACCTGAGGGGATGGATTGCAGAGAAACAGGTCTGGAAAGTTGGTGACAAAGGTTACATGAACAGATTGATTTAGTAAATTGTTTTCATGGTGCAACTAATACATAAACACTTCTCACTGGTTTTGGTTACCAAACACTTACATGATTTTCTCATTCTGTTTTTTGTTGATCTATATACATTCACTACACAAAATTGAGTGGGCATCACATTTTTTCATGCATTCAACACCACTGCTGACTTGTCCTCTGAGCCAGTGCTGACAGCTACAGGGGAGAAATAAAGACCCAGTTCACTACTGCTCTAACGTCTCACTTCATGCTTCCGTATTCCAGCTTCACCATGTCACAGTTGTAGAAGTAGTGACTTTTATATATAGTTTATGTGTACTATATTATTCATTTAATTTAAATGTTACCTTTCTTACTTAATATGTATTTTTATACATTGAACAAAATGTAGAAACATGTTTTTGGGGTTTAGTTTTCAATATTTCTTTTCATTCATTCATTCATTCATTCATCTTCTTCCGCTTATTCCAGTTACGGGTCATGGGTCATAGCCGATTCCCAGCTGTCAATGGGCTGACGGCGAGGTACACCCTGGACGAGTCGCCAGCTCATTGCAGGGCCACATGAAAAACAGACAGAAATTAAATGTCTGGAAACATGCTAAGGGATTTGAGTGAAATTAAAAGTCTGGAAACAAAATTAATAGATTACATTAGATTAAATTCACATTAAATACTCAGAACAGGTGTTGCAAAGCCTTCCACATATGTTTCACATATGTCTCTTTTATTTTGTCAAAATGTATAGGTGCATATTCCATATCGTGCTATATTTGTGAGTCCATATCGTGAGTCTGTCCCGTATGACAACAGAAACATCCCACCAAATAATCAAATGGTATAAATACTGTATTTTGCCAGTAAGAAACATTCTCCGCCAGAGGGGGCACTGTGAACACAATTGAATAATTAGCATAGAAGAAGAAAACATAATTTAAAGATGGCGCTGTCCGGTGTTTTGCTCATGCGGCTCAGAACGCTGTGCAATGTTGTTAAATGTGTTAATTTGGAAAGTAAAACAAAGTCAAACTTGGTGACAGACGTGCGGTGGTACCGGAAAAAAGCCGTAAGCTTTGAGGAACACGAGTCATCACATTTTCAGAATAAACGAGGTGAGTGAACCGCCGTTAGCTAACCGGCTAGTACCGGTAATCCGAAGGACGTCACTGCGTTACGACATGTGAGTCGTGTTGATGTTGCAGCATCTAGCTCACTGTCGACTTTACCGTGTGTTTTACCGTAATAGATGCCGTTAGCACAAACCTCCTGGAAGAGTTTCCAGACCCCAAAGGTCTGTTGAATAACGCCGTTTCCCGTTCATTGGGAGTCAACGACCTTTCCCAGCTCATCCAGTACACATGTACGGAAGATGGGGGGGTCAAGGTCAGAGCAGGAGTCATCACCAAACTCAGCATGTCATCGCCAGCTTGTGTCTTCTACTGCTGATAAAACTTGTTCCCACAGAAAGCCACAGTCAAATTGGTTTGGCCTTGCAAGATTGAAGAAGAGGGTTTTGCCTCGAAGAAGATTGATGCTGAACGATTTGCTGCAGCTGCTGCTTGTCACAAGTTAAAAGTAAATGTTTGAAACGCAGTTTACTAATTCCACAGTTGTGTTTCCTTTACTAACTTTTCATTAATGCACAGGAAATGGGTGTGATAGGGCCGAACAATAAGCTCCCAAAGAGGAGAGCTTACATGGATAAACGAGGGCTCCAGTCATCACTGTATGACGCTGAGGATGACTCCTGGACAGACGATGTCAAAGGGACCAGCGCCATGTTTGATGATCAAAAACAATGGCAGACTCCTGCAGAACATAGCACAGACATGTCTGAAGCTCTTTCTCTGTTTCCTGATCCAAAAGCTCTTCTAAATAGGGTCGTCCAGGTGGCTACATCATCCAATAGACTCAAGGTAACGTTCGTCCATTGACTGTGAACAGTATGCACCTTCTCTTAACCGTGTAATATGAAAGTGCTTGTTTATCATCGTCAGGAGTTCATACAGTTCAAAACAACAGGAGGAAAGTTAAAAACGTGTGAACTCACCCTGCACTGGCCAGAAGAAATGAAATTTAGAGCAACATCAAACCGCAAAGTCATTGCAGAGAAGAGGGCTGCAGCTCTTGCCTGCATGAAGCTAAAAGTAAGAATGACTCTGGTCTTTGAATGTTATGTTCTGTCCGTGTAATTAAAGCTGTGTGACAACAGTCGTCATCTCACCTGGTTCAGGAGTTGGAGCTGCTGGATAAGAACAACAACCCGCTGACTCATGCTAAATATCACCGTGAAAAGGTGAAGGAGGCAGGAGAGAGGGAGAGACGCCCCCTCCAGCTGGAGGTCCCAGCGTACCTGGAAGATCACATGAGAGATTACCTGACTCAGGTCAGCTATCCACATATGTTCTTCAGATGTTTATACTTTTAGTCAGGATTCAAGTTTCTGAATTGTCATACAGGAAATTTAGTTAGACTCAAAGCACACAACAAAATAGAGGCAACATTACAATAAATAAAAGTATTTATGTATGTGTTTATGGCACACGGTAAATATCAAATAAGACATGTCATGATGTGACGTCAAAAAATGTCTCATCTTACAACAGTATCCAGTGGCAACAGAAGTGCAGAAACTGTGGGAGGAAGAAGAGGAGAGAGAACAGCAGGCAGCATACCAGGAGGCAGAGGAGGACCTGATAACCGACGCCATCACAGGCAAGCCGTACAGGCCGATGTCCCAACAAGAGGTCCAGCAGCTCAACATCCACCTCCAGCAGGAATGGAGTCGGGCAAACCCAGAGCTGAGCGTAGAGCTGCCGGTCGATGCCCACCGGCAGCGTGTCGTCTCAGCAGTGCAGTCCTCCAGAGTGGTGGTGATTGCCGGTGAGACGGGATGTGGCAAAACAACACGGATCCCACGTTTCCTGCTGGAGGAATGTGTGCGAGGTGGCGACGGGGCGGAGTGCAACATCCTGGTGACCCAGCCTCGTCGAATCAGTGCAGTGTCAGTAGCTCATCGTGTTGCACAGGAGATGGGTCCGGCTTTGAAACACACCGTTGGATATCAGGTACAATGAACTGTTGGTATTTGAAACTGTGCCTATATTAACGGTCTTGGTGAATACTCGTCTCTGATTGGCTGTCAGCTGTGCGTTCAAACCGTTTAATGCTCACGTAGTTCAGCTCCAGGTTAACTTTTCTAATATCCATGTGCGGTGCAGCCTGTTGGATTAAACAGCTGTCAGCATTTTGTCAGAGTCGACATTTGATTGATTTTAACAGTCATCTTGTTTGGAGAGGACAAGAATGTCAACTAGTGGAATGCTAAAAAACAAAACAAAAACAAAAATAAATCGAAAAACAGCACATGTAAACAGGAATGCATGATGCCATTTGTTTCTTTGGCAAATGACCATGGTATGAGTGGGTAAATCAAGTGGTTCTGGTTTTCTTACTCTGTACTGCTGGTGGCAAGTTCATTGTTTTCTTTGAAAGGTGAATCACATAATCTGATGAAACCTGTTGACCCGTCACGAACCATCTCGGCACGTAGGTGAGACTTGAGAGCAGACCGCCAGACCGAAGCGCGGGAGCCATGCTCTTCCTCACAGTGGGCGTTCTGCTGAGGAAGCTGCAGTCCAACCCGTCCCTGAGGGGAATCAGCCATGTTGTGGTGGACGAGGTCCATGAGAGGGATATAAACACAGACCTGCTGCTGGCCCTGCTGCGCTCGAGCTTACACAACAACCCCGACTTGCGCGTGGTGTTGATGAGCGCGACAGGAGACAACCAGCGGCTAGCGCGGTTCTTTGGAGGATGTCCCATCGTGAAGGTGCCCGGCTTCATGCATCCAGTGCGAGACCGGTACCTGGAGGATGTGCTGAGAGAGATGGGACGCCCCCTGACGCTCCCAGACGGTGTACAGACAAACAGGCAGGTGAGACTCCAGAGTTAACTTGCGTACCTTTTTTTTCTTTTTTCTTCACCTCCGTGTCTTTTCAAATTGTATGTTGTCTTCTTTCAGGGGGGAAGAGATGACATTTCACCAGATCTCGATTTAGTAGCAGACGTCATCAAGCACATTGACAAACACGGTGAGCCAGGTAAGAAATCCAGTTTTCCTTCTCGTCTCTGCTTTTTTACCCTTCGTTGTATCAATGTTCATCTCAGCCTGAACCTCAACTATTCACCTCATACTTTAGGGGCCATTTTGTGTTTCCTCCCTGGGTGGCAGGACATTAAAGCAGTTCAAGAGAAACTTGAGGGAAAGGCCGACTTTTCCTCAGGCTCCCAGATGATCATTCCATGTAAGAGAAGATCTGTCTTTGTGTTTATGCAGAGAACAAATCTCCCCACACCTTCATCCTTCCTTTCTGTCTGTGTTACAGTGCACTCTAGTTTATCAGTGGCAGATCAGCAGGCAGTGTTCCAGCGCCCCCAAGGGGACCAGAGGAAAATTGTCCTTACAACCAACATTGCTGAGACCTCCATCACCATCAATGACATTGTGCATGTGGTGGATACAGGAACCCACAAAGAACATAGCTACGACCCGCGGACTAAGGTTTGTCTCTGTGTCAGCACTGTGTTTAACCATCCCACAGCAGCGGTCACTGACCCGTTTGGGGCCCGATGTGATTGTCCAGGTATCTTGTCTGGACACAGTTTGGATATCTCGATCGAACGTCACTCAGAGAAAAGGCAGAGCGGGGCGATGTCAGCCTGGGCAGTCCTACCATCTGTTTCCACACAAACAACTGGAGACCATGAGTCCTTTTCCCATTCCGGAGATCCTACGAACCCCCCTGGAAAGTTTAGTTGTACAAGCCAAAATCCACAGCCCTCACTGCAAGGTACTGGACGAGAGCAGCGCCTTCAGTTTCCTTTTTTTACCTGCCTCCCTGAGTTCGCGTCTCTCTGGGTCTTTGCAGGCTGTCGATTTTCTATCCAAAGTATTAGACAGTCCGGAGCCGCAAGCTGTGGCCGATGCTGTTCGAAATCTGCAGGATATTGGTGAGAGATGTGGGTTGTGGTTGTGGTGATGAACGGATGCAAATCATTTCCGTGCACGATGAAATGAATCTCCATGTGAACTGTGGCACCCGGCAGGAGTTCTCGACAGGACGGAGAGCTTGACGCCTTTAGGGGAGCGTGTGGCGTCTATGTCGTGTGATCCTCGGCTGGGAAAAGTGCTGGTCCTGGGTGCCATGTTCAGATGTGTTCTGCCCATGTTGTCTGTCGCTGCCTGTCTGACCAGGGACCCCTTCCACAACAGCCTGCAGAACAGAGCGCTCGTCAAGAAGGTCGGTGCAGTTAGGGTTCATTTCCCACGTCCATTCTTCTCACCACAAGAAAAAGGCAATTCATTTCAGTATTATTTTACTAAATGTCAAATTAGGACATTTTCTGCTCAGTCATTCCCATCTCATTTGGTTGTTGTACTCTGGAAACTACTCCTGTAAACGTGGCCACCCCCAGTTACTGTCTGACTTGTCCCGCTATTAGTAAGAGGGCTAATGTCACTGTAGCAAAATTTCAAGTCGAAATAGAAATAGAATATCTCTCTCTATGCGATATCATTGTCATTGTGTTTTGGTTTTTCAGGCTAAAGAGGATCTTAGTGGCACCAGCTCCAGTGACTATTTGGTGTTCAGCAGAGCTGTGGCGGCCTGGAGGAGAGTGCAGCAAGAAGGTGACTACGAGGACAAGGACGACTTTCTGGCCAAATACACCCTGTCCCGGTTCAGCCTCAGGTTCATCAACGGTTGGTAGGCGCTCATCAGACGAACGCCACAAGCACGAGCCATGATCTTCTGGCCTTACATTCGTCCTCCTTGTGCCTGCCCTCATCAACGCTGCAGGTCTCATAGCTCAGTTCAGCGATAACCTGCGCGACGCCCAGCTGGTTTCCCGCGCTAATGATTGCCAGCGTCAGACGTCGCTGTACAACATGCACAGCAACCAGGATGAGCTGCTTAAAGCCGTGCTGCTGGCCGGACTCTACCCCAACCTCATTCAGGTACGCGGCAGCTTTAAGGATGGGACCACAGGGCTCTGTGTTATCCCTTTGTTTTTGTAGTTGACACTTGTAACATGGATGACTTTCTCCCCCAGATTAAGAAAGGGGTCGTGACCAAAGGGGGGCGCTTCCGCCCCAACAGTCTGTCTTACCGCACAGTCAGCGGACCCGTCCTGCTGCATCGTTCGTCAGTCAACAGGTTTGAGGTTCTCGCAGGTTCAGCAGGTGTTTTTAAACTGTGTGTACGTAAATGCAATCCTCCTCCTTTTGCCTCGAAGAGGGAACGAGGAGCTCCCCAGTCGTTGGTTGACTTTCTTCAGCGCTGTCAAGTCCAACGGAAATGTTTTCATCAGAGACTGTTCCGCCGTCCACCCACTCTCCCTGCTGCTGCTCACAGACTGTGACATCACAGAGACGGGTAGGACATGTACTACAATTAACTTCTGTGAGAAAGAGGATCAGTGAAAGGATCTTTAATTAACCAAGCTGTCAGTCAGAGGACCTTCATCAGGGGAACCGTCAGCACACGAGTACAGTTCAGTCGTATGCGAGTCAACAAGGCAATCAGTCACACACGTGCTGCACCGCTCCTTAAAGAGACACTCCACAAGAACCACGCACAGACTGAAACAACTGGACAATAGAATCGATACGTGCCACTAAATAAATGGTGAATTTTCAAATTAAAAAAGACTTTCACATATTCTGGATCAGACACATGAAGGTATCAGATGTCGGCAGCTCAAACCAACTCTTTATTGATAACTCTTCTCCTCCGTTGCAGTCAGCGGCGACAGAGTGGTGGTGTCACTCCCTGGACGCTCCCTCGTCAGCTGTGAGATGTCAGCTGAGACCTGGGAGCTGCTGTGGGAGCTCCGCACTTCCATTCAGGCCATGATGCACCGCAGCCTCAGTAATCCGAGCAGCGCAGTCACCAACTCTGTTCAAGACGGGAAGCTCCTCTCCTTACTTGTCGAGCTTCTCAACAACACGGCACCGAACCCGATCGATCCGAGCTCCAACCGAGCCAGTGAGGTGGACTGATAACAAAGGCACATGAGGCTTTCTGCAGATGGACAGGATGTCGGTTCCAAAGAGGACGACTCGTCAGCTAGTTATTTTTAATTTGAGGTATTCCAGTAACCTTGATGAATAATCAATCCACAATGGACTGTTACCGTCGTCTTCCATGTTCAGTGAGGAAATCCGTTTGTTTGGATTAGTCACAAATATTTATGATGATATGCTTTGTGAAAGCAGGCGATAGATTTTATGGATAAATATGAAGATAATGGCCAACATCCATTAAAACTAGGTGTGATCTAAGTGTTTATCATGAGTGAATTATTTCATTGACTTCATTCATACTTGAAGCCACTTGTGAACATTCTTCCAAATGTTTTAAGAAAACTCCCTCATAAACTGTACATGAAAACCGCTCAGGCGTTTCAGTAAGTCCTCCATGATATCCACCGGTGTCATAATGCAAAATCTGCAACAAAGGAGATCCGTGTTAAGGTGTGTGGTTCTGTTTAGAGTCCGTAGCGACGGCTGAGAACATACCTGATGTGGTAGGTGCCCTCCCTCTGTCCATACTGACAACCAGGACTAGCGAGCACCCCAGCGTCCTCCAGCAGTCGGAGGCAGTAGAACGTGTCGGGTTCCATCCCCACCTCCTAAATCGGTCAAAACAAGCCCATAACGTTTGTTTGTATGTATTTATTTTAGGATCTTGCTTTCCCGCAGTCTGCCATGATGAGATGTTGCGACCTTGGCTTTCTCAATGGCTCGAAGTGGGAGATGCACTCTGGGGAAGGCAAACACCCCTCCGTCCACTGGCTGGCAGCTGAAACCCGGCAGGCTGTTGATCACCTGCGGAGCTCTCTTCACATTATGGAGCAACATGCTCCTTATGTGTTGTATCTCCTGTGATTTTGAAGCGCACACATTTCCATGTTCACTTCTTCCTGCATTAGCTGGCGTGGCTGGTTTGATTGGCTCACCTCATGATACAGTGGGTACGAGGGATCTCCTGGCTGTGGGGGGTTCGTCATCAGATGCAGGGCGATCTGACCGGTCACTGGAGCACAGCTGTCTTTCGAGAAGAGAGTGTAGATGTGTTTCATGACAGCAGGGTGGAGGTTTGTTAACTCCACATATCCACCGCGGAGACCACACCTGAGCAGCGACAGGAGCAACATCACATGGTTCATTCACTCAGTAGCTGCTCTCAAGACTTGGACTGTATCACGTGACCTTCATGTAAAGGAGGATAAACTGAGCTGATGAAATACTTCATGAACAGCGATCAGGCTCCTTTGTTTCACTGGTCGTTCTTAGAATGACTTTCTTGTTTCCCTCTTGAGCGCTTTAATCAGAATCAGCTGGCTCAGGGCTCAAGGACCTTCTCAAAGATCATAAAACATACTCTCCCATGAAGCCTTTGGATGCTGAGTGGAAGGACGCCAGCTCCTGTGCTTCTGAAAGAGGAGGTCCCATCTCACTCAGAACCTTCTTGTAGGACACAAACTCACTGTCTTCCCCATGAACACAGTCCTGATAGACCTGGAAGGTTCATAAAACCAATGCACTGACTGACTTGTTTAACAGTTTGTCATTGTGCCAGAGTAGATGAAGGCACATTCACCTCGTCGGCGAGAAGAACAAGTTTCTTCTCTGAGACAAAGTGGAGGACCTCTTGCATCGACGTTCTGCTTTGAACGTAGCCTGCACAACACATGGCATGAAAATCAGCCAAACATGTCAACTCACCGTGCAGGTTGAATTGAAATTGGTACGACCTGCAGGATTCCCAGGGTTGATGACATACAAAGCAACAGGATTACAGAGTCCCTTTGCGGAATCCAGTGCTCGACGGAGCTCGTCCATCTGCAGCTGCCAGCCCTGCTCCTCGTTCAGGTAGTAGGGGATGACGACTGCTCCGAGCACCTCCAAGTACAAAGTGGTCGTCGTGTGGCACGGAACGGGAGTCAACACCCCTGACCTGAGTGACCCCTCACTGGTCACCAGGACTTTGAGAATGTTCTGGTTGGGCACAGCCAAAGAGTCTGATCATCCACAGAAAGATTCCGGCAACAAGTCTCATGACGCCGAGCAAACTGACTATTCTGACAGAAACCCGACAGTCACATGAACGAGCTCTTAGTGACGGAGGTGAGGACACGTGGACGGTATCTGCCTCAGCAAACGGCAACAATGGACCAGTAGGCTGAGAGAAATAAAACAACACGGTAAGTCCACAGAAGGTCAAGGAAAGTCTCACCGCGAGCGACCACTGTGAGCCTGCAGAGATGAATATATTCTCAGGAGAAGACGGAGAGCCACCATCTCGCCGGGTGATGAACTCAGAGATGTTTTGCACAATTTGGGGCATTCCAGCTGTGGCAGTGTACGAACCTGAGAACAGATGTTCTCATAAACTCATCAGTACGGTGCATTCGTTGTAGTTTTCATACATAAACTTCGTACATCTCGTACCTACACTCCCCCCGTCACACCCCCGGAGCAGCCTCCGAGCCCGTTGTCTGACGTCCACAGGAAGTCGGTCGCTGTTCAGAAGCTGAGGGTAAAAACAGGCTGCCAGTACCTGACGACACAAACAGATGACATCAAACACGTGCACCTGCACATGCAGTCTAATTCGGCTGAAAGTCCTTACCTGTCTGACAAATGTCAGAGGTTTCACACCTGTCCGATGCGGGTCGCCCCAGCAGACGTCTATCACGTCTGTATACGGCTTTGGCCCTCCCTGTACACAGATGCCACAAACCAGCTCAGATATAAGACTGACTGCACAGGTACATCAGCGTCTGTGTCTGTGAAGGTTCTCAGTCATCCAGCTCAGAACAACCACACTTGCCAGCATCTTTCTGTCTTTACCTGTCTGAGCATTTCCTTGACCTGACCTGCCCTTTTCAACAGCATCACCAGCTCAGACTGCTTCGTGTTCTTCACGTTCGGACTGATATCCTGCGGGACGGACATCTCTACAACTGCTCAGAAACCCTCCGGCAGACCTGTCCAGCTTTTACACAATCTCAGTTATGTTCATGTAGCTTTCCGGTTAAAGATCAACATCGAAGAAACGTGGTAATATGTGCCTTATTAACTGTGAATGTGGTTGAAGAAAACTGCTGTTGGCTGCTGGCAGTTCGTTGTAAGTTCTCAGCTTACCCACTGACCTGCTGGAGAAGGATTTACTCCTGGAACAGATTTGAACTTGTGGTCCTAACTGTGTGTGACACCTGGCTGAAGTAAGAAGCAGCCTTCTCTGAGTCAGTCTGCATGGTTTGTAACATGTTCAACACATATGACGTTTGCACGTTCTCTTGCTCCTGTTCAGGGTCACGGTTCATGGCGAAGTACTGGACAAGTGGCCAGTCCATCACAACACCGACATGTGGAGACAGACAACCAGTCACATTCACGTTCAGTTTAGAGTGACCAATTAAACAGGTACGCTTCTGGTAGGTGGGAGGACAGAGTACCTGGAGAGAACCCACACAGACATGGGGAGAGCATGCAAACACCACACAGACAGATCTCCAGGGCCAGTAACGGAACCGTTGCACCCACGTCACCACACATCTGTACACGTTTGAGAAAATTGGTTTAAAAATCCTTCAAATCATAATCAGCTCGAAATGATAGAAAAGGAAGATCCACGAAATGTGTGTCTGCTTTTTATGCCAAACTGTGGCGCACTGACCTCAAATCTACAAATGAGTTACAGCTCATTCTGAAACGATCATGGGAAAAGGTTCATGTGTTATTTATTTCTTGTTCTGAAGGGCTGAACTGGCATCCAGGCAGTTTAAGCATATTTAAGGCCCCTCTACTTGTGTGTGAATTTGTTCAGAACTTTCTTGAACTCACGGTTAACATACGGTGGCCAGAAGGGTCAACGAAAAACCACATGGCAGTAACACAAAAACATAAAAGATGTAAGACCAAGACAAAAGCCCTCATGTAAAAAAAAAACAAAAAACACCAACCATTATGCAGCACCGGTACTGGTACCATAGATACTGTATGTCTGGTACCACATGGCAGTACGACGCTGCTCTTTCTAACGTGAATTTATCGCGCCCTCTAGCGACGCGGCCTGAGACTACATATTGCGAAAAAGGTGAAAGTTTCATTTTTCAGCGATCGGCTCTTAGTTCAGCTTTCACTTTAATTACATTTCGAAAGGGTGTGGTCGCACAACATATCATATAAGTGGGGGGAAAAAAATCTCACTTAAATCAAAACAACAGCAGAGAAAACAAATACTGACGAAACAGAGACAATATATGTAAAACGTTCATGGGTTAAACGGTTTGTCAGATGTCGTATGAACTGAATTATTAATGTAACGTGAGATTTCCCTTGTTCGTTATCTTCGTTTCTTTGGTCGGGTACGGTGGCATGGGGGGCTTGGGGGGTGGATTTCATGAAATCAAAACACTTGGTCGACTAACATTTGAACCTTTTCAGCTGCATTCTGGTTCATGTTTCCGGACGGAGGGAAATAGGACACGTACTCATCTACTTCCTGTTTTGTTTCTCCTTCCATCGACGCTTCCTCAGCTCGGGCAGAAATGGAAGCGTTTTCGGGGCTGGGAAGCAGCTACAACCTTCCCTCGGAGAAACGTTCCCTCGTCAAACACCGGTGGACCTTATAAACCGACCGGAAGCAGCGGGCGGCGCCGAGCACTTCCCGCCGAGCCTTAGACACCTCTCGCCCGCCCACCCCCCCTCCCCCGACATGGCACTCAGCTCGGGCGGCTGGGCTCCTCCGGTCCCGGTCCCGGTCCCGGTCCCTGCCCCTGCCTCATCCCAGCAGGCTACGTCCGGCGAGCCTGCGCCGACAGCCTGCTGCAGCACCGTTTTAATGTCAGTCCGGGTTTCGGTGTGTCATTCCGGGATCCGGCCGCTGTGCCTCCCCGGAGCCGGAAGCGACGCTCTGCGGCTGCAGCTCAGCATGGACCCGAACCGGACCGGGGAGTTCCGCCTGGCGCTGCGAGATACGAGCGGAACCCGCAGTGTGGTGAGACGTCACCCGTACACCGGAGGATTCATTCAGTCACATAGCTCCAGCCTGGCGGCTGTCAGTCAAACGTCCGGAAACACGAACCGGAATGCTCATAAAATGTTGAAGTCCGTGTCAGATCCCGGATCCCTGTGGTGGATTCATGTGTTCCATCCCAACTTCAGACACCCTCGAACAGGATGTGGTGAAAGTGACAAGGAGGGACTTTCTCTTTCTGTCAGGAGGAAGTGCATCAGCTGGTGAAGGCCTGAGCTGTGTGACAACAAATAATAATTGAAACTAATAATAAAACAAACGTCCTGGGGCAACAAAGGGCTACAGAGGACGTGGGGTGTGACTGGATGGCTCAGTCGGTTAGCTCACTGACTTCGGTTTCACCGGTTGAAGAACAAATGATAGAGTCATGAATCCCAGAGAGTATTAGTATGGACTATTAGATTAGTTAATTAGAGAGACCTTGTATGTCCATGTGCCACTGGCAAATAGATAGAAGTGGTAGTTTATGTATGAGGAGCTCATGGCTACAGACACTGAACACCAGGCTGGGGGCTAAGATGCTGGCAGGCAAGGCGTACATGGAATGGCCTAACCAGGTAGTGGGCATAGTGTACTCCAACATTTGTACTAAATATGGATTGGAGGTCCAGATGGGAGACACCCCCATGTGGCAGAGAACAAACAGGACTTCCAGGACGTCCTGATCCAGACCGAGGGTGATGACCAATCAGCCTGACATAGTGGTGGTGATGGAAAGAGGAGATAGAGAGGATGTGGGGTGTGAAGACAGCAGTGGTACCAGTGGTGATTGGGACACTAGGGGCAGTGATGGCAACATCAGGAAGAAGGAACACAAACTGGATCTTGAATAATAGAGAAGAGATGTTGCTGTTATCTCTTTCTTTCATCCAAATAGCACATTCATTTCAATGTCCTATAGAATAGTAGTATTGATGATATCATTATCATTTGTTATATTTTATTATTTATTATAGTAATTTAAGGAAAAGAAATGGGTGTGTGACTTTTTTTTGGAGGTAATTCATGTGCCCTTATTACATGTTTGTAGCTGTGGAAAATCACAAGCGTTTTCACCTTCAGTTCATTGCAGAATTTGACCTGCGCTCAGTGCAGTATGAGGTCAAATCCTCTCGCTGCCACGAGATGCGACTGGCTGCACCGCCCCATGACTGCATCCGCTTCAACTTCCGCTGTGACCGCGAAGCCGAAGAATGGGCCACGGTGGTGATGTCGTCCCTGAGGGAGGCACATCGAGGTCAGGTTTCCGATTTCTCACCTTGATGTCTTCTGTTTTCTACCCGTTCGGTCCATTTACACCTAATGGCTTCTGATGGCACGTGTTGACTCGCAGATTGTTGTTATTGTTGTTTGTTCTTAGTAATGTTTAGTATTATTTGTGTTCAGTCGAGTGCTTAGTAATGTTTATATTTTGGAGGCAGGTGGGGGGCACCGAGGAAGGGACATATTTGTCACCGTGGCAATAGAGGCCTTTGTTTTGTGGTGAAAAATAAATGTAGGGGACTTGGACAGTGGACTGATTCACGTCCATTCAACTGATTTGTTCCCGGCACACGTTTGGTTAAGGTTCCTCGGTGCCTCAGTGGCTGTTTAATGTGTGTTTACTGAGTTTCTGACAAATAAATGAAATAAGATGATAAAACTGTCTATATTTTGCACTTTGAAATGTTTTTCTAGCGTTTCCTTTCCTCAGTGTGTGAATCCATCACATTTCCTCCTGCTGTGTTCCTGTCTGGATTAAGTCTGACATCTTGAATCTCCCCCAGTTGCCAACATGAGCACATACGAATCAGACGGCAGACCGACGGTGGCAGCTACGGACCAGTGGAGCTCAGCCTCGTTGCCGCTCACCGGTGAGCATCTTTACTTCCTCCTCGTCCATCTGTTTCACCGTTCTCCTGCTCGCCCTCCAACCGTCACCCATCACGGCCTCCTCTGTCGGTCTAGAGGAGCTGTGCCTGGAGCTCTCCAGGGCGATCGAAGCCGGCGACACGCAGGCTGCTTCTCAGCACGCGACCGCTCTGGCTCGGCAAAAAGCCGTGCTGACAGTTCAGCTGGCGGAAAAAACCTACGCGCAGGAGGAAATCGGGTGAGAATGTCGGATCTAATGGAGCTTCCAGTGACGGACGGGCGACCCGGTTGACTTGTTTTGCCGTGTCCTTCCTCCAGCTTGTCTGTGGTGGTGGAGGACGTTTCTTCGTCCTGTTGTGTCACGGTGAAAGTCTTTCCCTACATGACTGTGGCGGCACTCAAACAACAGGTTAGAACCAACTGGTCGGTAAAGAAGCTGTTCCAGCTCCAACAACAACTCCGCCTTCTTCTTCAGGTGTTCCTCGAGTACGGTTTCCACCCCCGCGTGCAGCGCTGGGTGATCGGTCAGTGCTTGTGCACAGAGCCGAGGTCACTGGCCTCCTACGGGGTGCAGAAAGACGGAGACACGGCGTACCTGTACCTCATCTCCGCCCGCCAAGGCCGCGTCACCCGCCAGCTGTTCCAGCAGGACCTGGAGAGCGCCCTCCTCGCCCCACCGCTTCCCCCAGGCAATGGTCCCACCTCCCAGGACTGGAGAGGGTATAGCACCCTGCCCTCAAGGCTACCGCACAACAACCAGGGTGAGTCGCTGCCAGCACTCACGTCAGAGATGTTCACGGCACAGCGCAGCACGCACTCACAAAGTTCTTCCTTATTTCTCGTGGTAACTCTGTGACACTTTTCTGACAATTTATTTTGAAACTTTCCTTCCACGTTCCTCTGTTGTGGCACAGGTGGAGGAAGCGACAAAGCCAGTGACATTCAAGATGTTCTGGACATTGAGAATCTGCAGCTGAATGACAAACACAACAAAGCCAGTAAAACTAAGGTAGGAACAAAAACATCTCGTACACAAATACACAGAAAGAAAGCAATAATTATAAGTTTCATTTATGAAATATAATGTATGATTATAATTAAGGTGTATAAGGTACAAGTGAAAAGAAAAAATAGCTAAATTGTTTAGTCAGTAAAAGTATGACTAAAATATAGGTGTCTAAATAAGGTTAAATCAAAATAAAATATACCGCAGTATCTACATCCACTGTACAGACACATCCCCAGTGTGTTAAATATGTACACACACACACACACACACACACACACAGACAGTAGTACTGGTGCTAACAACTTCTGATCCCCC
>CAAKHB010002226.1:90216-133468 GCA_901007665.1 Aeoliscus strigatus
TCTAAAACCCCCCCCCCCCCCCCCCCCCTCAACAGACAGAGTGGGCTTGTCCCTCGTGCACTTTCATCAACAAGCCTTCCCGCCCCGGCTGTGAAATCTGTGCTACAGCCAGACCTGACGCCCAGAGCGGCGTCCAGCAGGTACGGTCTGCTAACGGACGTCTCTCTGTCCCTTCTGACTCTGATCCTTCACTGACGACCGCCTCTTTGCCTCTCTGATTTTGTCACAAAGGAGAAAGGAAGACGAGAGAACAGAAGAGAGCCGGGTCTAAGCAGCAGCAGCAGCAGTTGACTGCACACCGTCGCCGTCTTCTTGCCATGTTTTTTTCATTTACACACACACACAGTGTTTGTTCTGCCGTACATGTCGATATACTCACGTAAAGATTGTCAAGTGCACTGAGAGTCCTGACTAGTTGTAGTCCGGATCGTTCAAAGCACTGTAGCATGACGCTCTCTCTGCAGGAGTCGAAGACCTGCAGACAGAGCGCGTCACCAAGGACGGGACCTCCTTTTTTATTAAAGGATGTGTGTGTGTGTGTGTGTGTGTGTGTGTGTGTGTGTGTGTGGTGCAAACACAAACAGCCTTATATTTATTTTTAGGGGAGGACATGATGTATCTTCTTTGAATCGGATTTCAGCTGAAAATAAGGGACGTTTTCAGTTTCTGCTGAATGTGAATGCGAAGCAGCGGTGAAGCTTGTTTGTTCAGGTGTTTGTTGGTCGTCGCCAAAGTGTCGGACATCGCTCATACGAAAATATGAAACACGGTTCAGACGAGGACGTTTGTCACGTTTACAGGGTTGTCGAGTGCTTTTATTTTTTTACGACATTTTTATTTTTGTTTCAGATACATAAACTGTAACTGATGTACACTTCAGTGGTTGATTTTCTTTGATTCACTCTGAGCTGTGACAAACTGAATGATCTGTTTTCGGTACATGTTACTGTAAAAAAAAAAAAGACATTAGCTTAATAAACATCATGAAACAACTAGCTGGATATGTACATGAACAATGGAGGTGCATGTTGGAGTCAAAGGTGAATGCAACCGGTTCATTTTGAAGCAGTGTTTCTGCTGAGCAATTCTTTACTGATTTGGAACCACTGCTCTCTGACAGGTTATTAATTTACTTCAGAGTAAATTTGTTTGCACAAAGTTTGGGAGGAAGTCACAGCAACCAAGTGTCATCACGTCTTTATTTGGCATTTATAAATAAATCAACAAATAAATGTATCAAAACAAGTAGAAAATAATAGACATAGTGATGGTTTGTTCCACCGATGCAGCCTCACTCCTTCGTCGCCATGTTAGTCTTCCATCGTTGCCCTCCTAACAGGTTAAAAAAATCAAACAGTGCAGATTACAAACACCTTTAGACTTTGAACCCAACAAATCCTCCATGTTAGTTGGGGAGCGCCTGTCCCTTCACCACTTACATCACTGGAAAACTGATGGTAGAATCAGTGCATCGGCTTTTTTCCCCAGAAATGTCAATGTTTCACAAACAAAATACTCAGAATTAATGTTAAAACAGTAAAATAGTCATTCTTCCTCTTTTCTCCAGTGGATTTTACAGTCACTGTTCACGTTCCCATGGTGAACACAAACCTGAGGAGCCCTCAGAGGGGTTTTTTTTCTCTCCTCTGAAAGCCGTCAGTGGTCTACTTCCAGAAGAGGATGTTCCAGAAGAGCAGCCAGCAGGGGTAGACCAGCAGGGCGATGAGCGGGTAGACCAGAGAGCCGTACAGCGAGTGGTCCAGGATGCCCTGAGAGATGACTGACAGGAACAGCAGCCAACCGTCTTGGAAGCTGACGGGCATTTCCTGCAGCTCTTGGAAGATGAAGACGGAAAACAGCAGCGTGAAGGCCGGGCTGAGGATGACCATGACGAAGGCCGACAGAGTCCTGAGCACAGGGGAAGACACAAGTTGTATGCCTGAGTGGTTTCACACCAACGATGTGCCGGTGTATTACTTTGGGGCGTGGGGTGTGACGAAGGCCGCCACAGGCACCAGGGTGAGAGCCAGGATGAACCCGAGGGAGAAGTTGATGAGGGCCGTGCAGCCCAGCAGCACGGCCAGATAGAGCACAGCGACCAGCTTCAGCACCTTCCAGCCCTGCTCCGTCCCCTCCCCGGACAGGAGTCTGCAACGGGACGGCAGAGCAAGAAATACAACTTAAAAAACAACCAAAAAAAACGCATGTAGTGAGACAAACGTATCAGACAGAAAACAGCCAGAAGCCTGAGATCAGACTCCCGGCTCTGTGTGGGAACAATGACCTGTGTGTGTTGTGGGGTAAAGCCAGGCCTGCGGTGTACACGGCGATGGCCGTCAGGACCACAGCCTCGGTCTCAGAAACGGGGAAGTGCTCCAGCGCCATCTCCTGGAACCTGATGGGCAGGACGTAGAGAGCTGCTCCGGTCAGATGGCTGACGACCAGGGGAGTCAACAAGGACAGCACCCCGGGGCTCGACTGCTTTGGAGAGGGACGGATCAACGGGTGACGGACTGCAGGGGGGTCAGGTGTGATGCTGCTGTGTCAATGTGTCTGACCTGATCAGGGTCAGCGATGCCATCTTCTGTTTGTGGCGGCGGAGCTGCCAGCTGAACCCACAGGTCCAAGGCCTGATGGGAGGTCAGGGTCAAAGTGACGAGATCAGATGGCTGCTGAGTTCTAGAACGTTAGAACGTTCTAGAACGTCATACATTGATAGTGAGATATTAATATTATGAATATGTAGACTGTATGTGTGTTTACTTTGGTTTTATGTGTATGAATCTAAGTATAAGTATATCCACCATGGTTGTTATTAATACTATTAATGTTGGTTTTTTGTTATTATTATCATAATTACACTGCAATGGAACCCAGGAAGATTAGTGGACGCTAATGGGATCGTTAATAAACAATAAACAGGGGTTCCTAAGTGTTTTGTTCTTTCCAGACACATTTTAAACAAAAATAAAATAACTACGGTGCAAATCTGTCTTCATTTGCATTTTTGCTTAATGCTCATATTTGCTGATATGAGCCTAAAGGCAAACAAGGCAGATATCTCCCAAAGGTGACAGGGCTATCCCCAGTGATGTGGGATGAAAAGGCGCTGGGGGTGTCGTTCTTGGTAAAGGATACACGAAGCAGCAGGATGACAGCGAGCAGACCAAAGGCTGGCATGTAGTAACCGATGGAGACAAAGTGAGAGAGGGACGGCATGAGGTAGAAGAAGTAGGACTGGTGCAGGCGCTCCAGGAGGTTGTTCAGCTTACGATACATTCCTTCCAGGAGCCTAGAGGACATCCATCAAAAGCATTTATCGAAAGCGGATGAGGGTGCGATGACAGAACAAACCTTGAGTCTACGCTCTGGTTCGGACCTGCCGATGGTGGTGGAGTCCGTCTTGTACTGGCGGAAGCTGTTGATGCCTTTGATGGTGGCGGCCTCGATGTGGTAGCGCAGGAAGAGGCCGTGGTCCCCCCAAGATCGCCCACTGGCCTGTTTCATCACCATCAGCATCATGGTCTGCACCGCGTGGCTGTAGCCTGACACGGTGTCCCAGTCATTCCTCTGGAGCTGTAGAGAAGGAGAAGAAGAAGAAGAAGAAGAAGATCGACGTCACACTGTGTCAGCCGAGAAACTCTGGTAAGTAGGATTCACGGTTTATTGTCATGTGCACAGAAGGAAAACGAGTTTCCTTGTACAATGAGATTCTTACTTTGCTGCCCACGATCTAAGTATAATAATAACAATGTACAACATGTACAGTATTGTTCATTCATTCATTTTCTTCCGCTTAATCCGGTTACGGGTCACGGGTGTGCTGGAGCCTATAATAATAATTATTGTTGTATTATTATTGTTATATAATTCAGCTATATGTATTATTATATAATGTTAGCTCAGTGGTAGAGGGTCCGGACTGGGAGATCATGGGTTCGAACCCTGGTCGAGCCACACCAAAGACTCAGCACTCAAACTTTTGGCCTGGGGGGGTGGGGGGTGGGGGGGTAGATCACAATGACTCCTCCTCAGTCTATTACATTATATATGTATAATATGTATAATCTTTTATATATGTATTAAAGGCATTACAGTAGTATCATAATTACTGTTATTATATAATATTAACAGTCTATATTAGAAATAAATGTACAAAATACATAGTACAAATAGTACAACATTCTCATCCGTTCACTCTGTTCTGTTACCTTGCCCTGGATGGTGCAAAGGACGCCAATCTTTTGACAGAAAGCATAGAACAGGTTGATTAAATCCAGGTTGGGGAGCTGCCCGTTGAGTCCTTCTAGCACCACATCCAGACTGGTGACGACGTCACTGCTGAGCTCCAGACACAGGGCTGCCTGGATCGAACCCCCACGCCCTTGAAGCGGAGACCAGTCCATACCTGGGGGAAGTCGATGACACACTTCAGAACAACCACCAGGAGTCATGAAGACAGACATGTTTGGATTGTTCTGGGGGGAGGGCAGGTGCTCACCTGTGGTGTTGGTGTGGTGGTAGCCCTCCAGCCAGGCCTGCATACCGATGAGATCATGCTCATTCACAAGGAAGATGATATCCTTGGCCCAGAACACCTGACCTATCGAGGAACACAGGGGCCGTTAAAGACTGTATGATTTTAGTGACATCTAGTGGTGAAACTGCAGAATGTAACCAGTGAACACCCCAACCTCCTCCCCCCTTCGGCTGTAGGTGTGGATGAAGGTTACAGTACACTGTCATTCTCCATGTTGTCAGCAGGTGTGTTGTCCCATCAGCTGTTTACTTACTCCTGAAGTACTGTGCCAAACCAAGCAGCAGTCCCACCGCTTGGTTGTTGCTGTTCCCTGGGCTACAAGGAGCGCTCAGTACCAGAGCTTCAGTCCGTGGGGCTCGAGGGGCACGAAGGATCCCGTACACGTTTGTTCCTTTCACCATCTGAGGGAAGGAGGTGGGGAGATGAAGGAACAAACCAAAATCATATACAAGTAAAAGAGATCTCACGTGCTGGATGTATTGTCCCAAACTCACATATCTCTCCTTGTTTTCATCCGGAAAGGGCAACGTACGAGAGAATCTCTGAGTGAACACCTCCAGACCTCGATCCTCCATAGTTTTTACCAGCCAGTTCACTGGCATCCCACTGCAGAGAGAGAACCGCTCACATCATATCTCCGATTTCAGGGAGAAGTCATTCCACTGGGCTTGGCTAAAGTCTTGAAGTGATGGTTGGATCTGACTGAAGCTACCCCCCTTACAGACAATGATTCTGTGCTCACCCTGCTTTCTTCTTGTGTGCAGAAAACTCCCTGCCAGTGGCCAGCGCTCGCTCTCCTGCTGGGAAACGCTCCTCCACCATGGTTGAACCCATGGCATTTTCTGACATGTATGTCCGCAACGTGAACGGCTCAAATGCTAAACCCATGAACCAGGCAACACCAGAAAAATAGCAGACAACACTGGGACAGGAAAAGGAAAGGAGGACAGTCAGGTAAAAGCACTGGTGCACATTGTCATGGGGAGTGGAAGAAGAACCAAAATGGGGCCAACCACAAGCAACACTGAAAGGAACCACATCAGGTCTAAATGTTGAAAGGTTAAGATGTTAAAAACCCACCAGATCGGGGCATTGAGGCGGGTGAGCAGGCTGATCAGAGCCTGTCTTCTGTTCGGGTCAGACAGCAATCCCATGTTGTTGCTCTGGCTCGGCTCGTGATGTCTCGATTCACTGGACCCTGGACAGCAACAAACACGGGGATTACAGAGGCTCACAGCCGACGTGACGGTCGACTTTATAGCGTCTAACGTAACAGTGTATGTCATCGATCATCTACACGCGGTCTGTGAGTGCATCTGTTGACAGCTGGGGTTAGCCTGCTAGCTAGCTGGCTAGCTAACGTAGCTAGCAGTCCTGTCGTGCGTAAACTTTGGCGTTCCGCGTTTGAAAGCAACTACGCGAGTGTTTTTGATCTATTTCGCAAAACGTGTAAATAAGGCATACCTCTTGTCAGTGAAAAACCGGTCGGTCAGGGCTACCTACTCAAAGAAAGGGGGTTATTCAATGAAACCACACCTCAATGCTTTGTTTTCACCCGGAATCATAACGCGACGGACCAACTTCCGGTACGGCGAAAATTCGTTCACAATTTTTGTATAATATACTGTATATAAAAGAAAATGAAAGGGTTACCACTGATTCATAGCTTAACAGCGGTTCAAATCTACATTAAATATTGACCATTTATTTTCATAATCCAATTCCATTCAATAAGAAAAAAAAATCGCAAAGGAGGTGTTTAGATATTTATTACAAATATTTGCTACCAACATGCCTACAACTATGTACAAACGTTGTCAAAAATGCATGAAAAACCTATTTCAAGATTCTGCAGTTTTTTTCCAAACCGCACCAATGTACAGTCCATGTCCCACTTCACTCTGCAGTGAGCACAGAGACTTCTTGGAGGTGTTGTCGCACCACCTCATCCAGCACCTTGCTGACACCTTTACAAGCCGTCATGGCGGCCTCTGTCAGAGTCTCTAGGTGGTCCTGATGGAGCCTGGCATCCATCTGCAGCAGAGCGATCTGCCCACCGCGGGGAAGCAGTGCTAAAGCCAGAGAGCTCACTCCTCCACTCTCCTCGGCATAGCAAAGATCTGCCAGGGGCGTCTCGTCCACAAACCCAACCGTACAGGCACACACGTAATCCCGCATGGGGATACCGGCATCAATCACAGCTAGAGTGGCAGCATTCACACACACGCTGTAGTTCCCTCCATCTGACTGCAGAATCTGTTTGAGAGAAAAGTTGTTGATCATTTCCACAATGGATCTGCAAACAGTATTGACAAATCTCACTGTTGTACATGGACCTTAACATAAATGTCTATTTGAGAGCGTGGGTAGAGCTGCGTCAACACAGCAGCTTCGAACGTCTGCTTGAGGTGGAGGCTCATCTCTGTGGACTTGCGATCTCCGTGTGGTCTCCGCTTCCTCTCCGATGTGCTGAATGTGGCCATGCTGTACTGACAGTTGATAACAGCCCGATCATGAAGAGTCCGACTACGTGAACCTCGCATCTATGGATGACACGGTCAGGTTAGTACACAGATATCGAATATACCAAAGTAGACAACTAGAACAACATTAAACATGGACAATACATGAATGACGACCATGTGCCAGCTGCTAAAGCTATATTTCTGAAATACTCTGTCAAACTAAGGCTTGGTAACATTCACAAAGTTGACCATGTATCGAGGTTAACTTAAATAATTTAGAGTTGTAATGATTTAGATTTGGCCTACATCTGAAACAATATAAGCTCTCACATGATTATCAAGTCTTTTCCATCTTTAACTATACAGTAGTTGCTTTTCATTATCATATGAACGTATATATATATACACATATAAATGACTGATACGATTTAACCTATACACACAAATATATGTATGCAATATAAATACCGAAGCAGGCCTCATACATGTAATTTTAAACAGCAACGTTTTACACTTGGCTTGACTTTTTCCTTGTGTTTATGTCGAGTTATGTCGGCTAACTCTATGCTAACGTACTTACTTCGTGTGGACCGTATACAACAGCAAGCGCTTTGGTGTTTCCCTGCTCTAAGTACGCGGAACCGTCGGCTTGAGCAAACACTCCCATGCGGGCCTGAACTTTGCGCAGCTCGGTTGCTTTCCTTCCATCAAGTCGGTAGCCCTGGTCAGACAGCAGCTCCAGACCCGCCATGTTTCCACGAGTGAAGTATAGCGCGTGTGCGCCGCTAGACTACATTACCCATAAGCCTTGTCACCAAGATGGCTACGGCAGAGCGAAGGGTCCAAAAGAACGTAGTGTGGCTCATTTAACTGAAGAAGCTATCCGGAATCACAATAAAAACACGTTAAATAAGCCGTCAGTTACAATAAAAACTGACTAAATAGTCAGGAAGGGGAGATTTTCTTCATACATGTGGAATTAGCATGTTTATACAATATAAAGAAGTAGTACATAAAAGCACATATTTAATACTTCAACATTGTATCATGATTTTCATGTTAGTGGATTCCAAAAAATCTAAAAGTCATTTTTTTTTAAAGATCTCTTACATCTAACCGTAAGACACGCTGTAACAAATTGTGCAAGATTCACAAATTCAACACTTTTAAAAATAAAATTTATTAGCATCTCTAATGTGTATAAATAAAAACATATATGAAACAATGCATATACATATAACGTTATGAGCTTAACAATAATAGGGTTACATGTGATGCAAGGAGCAGTCTTTATTTTAGCCAGTGTATTGTGAGGAAAGTTGTACCATAAAAATCAAGCTTTTTTTCATATGTATACCTATAAGTTGCAATCTACATTCTTTGAAAAGAATGAAACATAGTGAATCTGTTTAGGGTGTATCTGGGGCAGTTGTGTATATTTCAAATTTCAAAACAAGTTTGAATTAATACATTACAATTTTTGTACTTTAAGGATCCACTAACAATGTTGATGCACAAAGCTTCAACATTAGTACACTGACCTTCTTAACTTCACATTACACTGAATAAAAGAACCCTTCAAAGGATTTCACTTCACTCTTTCCTGTTTGCTGAAGTCCCATTGGGTTGTTACAAAGGGTCTATGTAAGTAGACCTGAAATCTAGGGAGAAAATGACTATTAGGTCAGACACAATAACAAAAAGAGTAAGATACCAAATGACAAATTTCACATGTAGCTAACAGATCCAAAAGGATCAAACAACTCAATTTGCATTTTACTAATGTAACAAGGTTTGTCATTTTAGGCGATGGCTTGCTGTGCCTGGGTCAGACAGAGAGTGAATGGCTGTGTGGCTCTCAGGACTTTGCTCTCTAAGGCAAAAGCAGAGAAAGGAAAAAAAACTTTCTTCTTGGACCAACCAGTGTTTTCAATTTGGTCATGCTTTAAACACTCAAAGTAGTCAAACATCTTATCGGACCGATATGTACGAGTACTACCTCTGAAAGCCAGCCAAAACTTTATAATAGCCAACATAATGCGGGGCTGTAACAGACCATGAAACATACACTGCTGTACACTCGAGAGAATACCCTACATTCTGCACAAGTGTCAAACTGCCACAGACGATTCAGTTCAAATGTGTGGACTATTATTGGCCATTGTCTCAGTTTTTCTTCATGAATCAAAAAATATCACATTTTAAAAGGGGATTACAACATCCAAGACTAACTGCTTCAAAGTAAAAAAAAAAAAAAGTGGTGAGTAGGTAAAAAAAAAAAAAGTCAAAGATAAAGAAAAAATGTGGTGTGTCTGCTACGCAGGTGTACGTGACAGTGAGAGGTTATCGGCACCCAAGGATCATGGCAACCTCATTCAGCCTGGTAGAATGAAGGGACTGTGTTGTAGATCTGAAAAACGATGGTGTCTGCTCCATCCCAAGTCTTTAGAAGAGTGCAAAGATCCCCTTATTTTTCCCTGATATATCCATGTTCCTGCGTCCTAAAATTCTGCAAACTCCTTCACACATTTTTCTGTTAAAGAAACACGGATTTCCTCTTCCTCGTAGTCGTCGAAGTTGCTGGTGTCCCCGGGGCCTCTGCACTTTGGTATGAATGGGGCTTCCACCTGGAAGACCATGAGCACCATATTAAAAACAGGTGGCATTTACAGCATGTTTATGTGGACACACTGACACTGAGAACATCAGTGACTGAGAAGTCCTCTGGAGGAAGGACAAGATCTCAATGGACAGACGGAAGAACACTGCTCTCCTCAGCTACTTCTTTGAAGTACTATGAGTTAAACAATGGTATCCATGAAAGTCTTGGTTTCAAGATTACTTCACACTTGCTAGTCCAGTTCTGTATTTAATAAACAAGTGTGTTTGCTGAAAAGATGGTGAAGGTCGTGGCATTTGTCTCCACACATGTAGTGTGTAGAGTAAACACCTTAAAGGCCACAGTCGTCCTGAATGCATTGAGGAACAGCCACATCCAGAAACACAGTGACATCACAGTGACTGCTAGGGGGGTCGAATCCCATACTGATATCTGATTATATCGGCCTGCATAGAATAATCTCTGATAGAAGCACTCAGAATGGACTGGATGGACTGAATGGATTTTTTTTGTCCCTGCCCTCAGTTGTCACCATATACTGACAAAGAAATAACTTCTTTTTTTTATTTCTTACTGGATTTATAGAGGATATTTTTCAGGATTTTGTAATGTATTTCAATTGTAGAATATTCTAAGTGTTGTGTAACCTATTGGTTAATAAATTGGTTTTCTCATACCCTCTGTTTGAGTAATATCACTTGAGCCTTTCCTAACATTTCACATTTCATTTAATTTTATAGTGAGATTCATAAGATGTTCGCAAAAATGCAATGTCTTTCTCTACCTGCTTAATTTAGTGAATCTGTAGGATTTCATTCTAGAAATATCACATGAATATCCAAATGCTTCTGCATTTAATCCATATCGTTGGCAATAAAAACATGTTTTAGCACTGCCTCAAGGATGTTCAACAAAAGGAAAAATATCATCATGAAAGGTTGCCATATTTTGTCCTAAGAGGAGAAGCCATGAACTCAACTCCAACAATGCAGAATTGAGGCAATATTTAAAATAAATGTGCTGAAATATGATAAAGACTGGTGGTTTGATCCTAAAACGTCAGTTGAATGATTATTAAATGGTATGATTGAGGGGGAAAAGGATGACGACAGATCAATGAAAGCAAAACGTAAAATTTGATTAATCGAACACTGCTCTTGCCAAATGACACTGATACCTCACAGTGCCAGCAGCAGAGCTGGAGGAAAGCCAAGTGACGATAACCACTGTCACTGACCGGTGGTGACATCACTGACACACAAGAGGAAACACACATGCACACAGGGATGATCGCTGCTGACGGCTGCCACTACTCAAGAGTACAAAACATGATTGTGGCTATTTTACTACTAGAAAGGAATCAATATCAGCAAATCAATATCTAATTAACGGGTTTTGTGTACATGGGTAACTCAGTTTGGTGTCAATATAAAAACTGTACGGTGTCTTGCCTTTCTCTCGTAGATTGCAATCCAGTCTGTTGTAGCAAACCATTTGTGGCCTTTGATGTCGTTGACGCCGTTCTTCAGGTTGCCGTAACGTTTGGTCAGATCCACCTGCAGCAGGTTTCTCAACAGGTCCTTTAAGTCTGAGCTGAAGTGGGAGGGGAATCGTACCTAAAAACACAACATTACAAAAATCTAATTAGGAGGCGTTTCCTCCCTGGCACACCAACACTTTATCAAGACATTTCCACAAAAAGTTCAAACATGAAACACATGGTTCTCTTTCGTGTAAAAATCTTGGTCTTCTACCTTTCCAGACACAATCTTCTCATAGATCTGAATCGGCTGATCTGCGAAGAATGGAGGGTAACCAGCTGCCATCTCGTAGATGAGGACTCCGAGGGCCCACCAGTCCACAGCTTTGTTATAGCCCTAAAAGAATCACACAGACACTGGTACGACTGAGAGGACAAAGGAATTCTCATCCAACTTAAAATTCACAAAACCTTCTTCAGATAAAAAAAAAAAATCCTCTTCGTCTCACTTTTTTGCTAACTTCAATCCCAAGAATAAAAAAAGACAACAAGCGACATTCTCAAATAGAGTTCTTAAGTATTTTCTCAACTCTCAACAGCGCCACCTCCTGTCGTCGAATGACGCGCGTGATGTGAAGGAGCTGTTGTTTCAGTCGTCATGTGACTTACAAAAGGTAGTATTACTATGAGGGTTATTATGGAGATGTCATACTTTGCTGAGAATGATTTCTGGAGCCAGGTACTCCGGTGTCCCACACAACGTCCAGGTCCTGCCTTTTACCCTCTTTGCAAATCCAAAGTCTGTCACCTGGGAGTCAAACACACCAATGCAGGGCATGAGGACACATAAGCCAACACGTTATGCATTTATTTGCTGCACGCAACTCACCTGAATGTAGCCGTGGTGGTCGATGAGAAGATTCTCAGGTTTCAGATCTCTGTATATGAGATCTAGTGAATGGAGGTACTCAAATGTCAGCACTATCTGGGCGGCATAAAACCGTGCGTGTGGTTCACTGCAAAGGAGGAACAGGGTGAGGGTGTTGACAGTTTGGTGTCAATGTTTAGAATACCACAGGTCAAAACAGTTCAAAATGACTGATGATTAATTCAAGGCTGTTTTCAAGTGACCACCAGTACAACTCACCTGAACCTTCCAATTCTTCTTAGGTGTGAGAACATCTCTCCCCCTGGAACATATTCCATCACCATGTACAAATTTGAGTTGTCCTAAAAAGGAGACATTTACTATAAACACTGTATATAATAACACAATAAAGGAAATTCCATGAGTGAATGAATCAGTGTCATACCTTAAACGCATACTCAAGTTTAACGAGAAAGGGGAAGCTCACAGCTTGTAATATCCTCTTCTCATTTAATGTGTGTTCTATTTGCTTAAGCTTCACCACCTGACAGACAAACAGGGAAAAACTGAGATAAAGATGAACTATGTCAAGGATTTCTTGCTCATACCACCTACAAAGATAATGGGCACTGAAGGGAATAGAGGCTTTTTTGGCTTTTCATGTATGATTCCTCTGCATCAAGCATGTTACAATGTGATTTTAAGCAGGAAAATGTATTATTTTGACTTTTATTCACCATGAACTTAATAACTTTCAGTGCACTGACCTTTTGCTTGTCCAGGATCTTCATGGCAAAGTATTGCTCTGTTCCTTTGTGTTTCACCAGCATGACTCTTCCAAATGAGCCAGTACCCAGAGTCTTTAATCTGTCAAAGTCATCGAGGCACGTTGTGCTCTGTGGAAATGGCAGCGCATGAGCTCACTGTGAATGCAGGTATGGAAAACTTCTTGAACTTTTAATTGTTGGAGCCAGTGATCCTTCTTTACCTGAGGTGGGCATTCCCATTTCCTTAAGAAGTCTTCTTTGGCTTTGGCTAGAAACTCTTTCACTGCAAAAACAAAATGGGGCAGAGAGATAAGGCTGATGTAAACTGAAATTATTTCCATACAAGCATTTTTAAGCTTTTAGTTGAAACAGGCAAAAACATCAAATGCTTTGATACAAGAGGAGAAAGGGAAAATGGAAATTGAATTGCATATAATTAGAGAGGAATGTGGGCAAAGTCAACTCTCATCTGGATAAAGAGTACATGGGATATTACAAGACAAGAAGCGAAAAGACAAGACAACACCAAGTACGGGCAGACTAGTGATGCATGCCAAAAGACATGCTATATTCTTTCTGTTATTTAGTAGCCTTATTCCAAGGGAAGAACACAACACACTTAAAAAAGTTTGAGGGAAGGCTAATAAACACAGAATAAAATGATAAACAACGACAAACCAATGTATGGCAGACAGCAGACATCCAGATTGAGAGAATGGGGACAACAGAAACACCAGCTTATTATCAAAGCACACAAGAAAAAGCAAGCACATCTAGCAAAGTTTCACAATGGGGCCAACGCCAATCTGCCACTCTGGTCATCTTTTGGAGGAATGAGCATACCAAACGTCTCTATTGATCACCAAGGTTTTGCAGGAACAATCACCCACATGGATGGGATGATACGGAAGAGAAGACAGAGAGAAATATAGAGTTCATGTTTGTAAAACACAGGTGAAACAACATCGACGAGCATGAAGCATGTCGTGAATAAAGCAACAGGAATGAAAACAGAGCCGACGTTCACTGGAGGAATTTAAAACAGAAACTGTGGTATTCACAGAACAGGTGTAACAAAATACCATGGAGCAGAAATTCACTGATGCATATTAGAGCAGACCGACAAGGTAAAACTCTAAACTCGAGACATTCAAATACACCTGTACAAATGGATTCTGCAATGTTCTGCAACTTAAATGCTCCCAAAAATGGATTGAAATCATAACACAGAGCTGAAATAATAAAAACACATAAGCAGTAAGTTAGTATGAACCTATATGTGACAAAAATGGCTGTCCTTTGTAAAATATTGTTGTAAACTACGCAAATAAACATTTCATGAACAAATAGATGCAAAAGACAATTGTACTAGTGGCTTTAGCCTCTAATTGGTGGAGATGTGCTGAATCCCTTTCTCATCATTATGAGCCAAATATCATCAGTTTAGTAATCAGGAGATGATCCACGACAGTGCCACTATCAAATAATTCATTCTCCAGGATGCTGGACTGGAACAGAAAGAACAGTACCGATTATCTTTGTTATGTAGAACCTTATATTCCCAAATCGGTGGCAATAGGTGGCATCTTCAAGTATTTTCCCATTAAGACGAATTCAGTAATCAATGAAAGTTTGTTTTGATTCAAAAAGAGATATTCGTGGCACCACAAAATTATCAATGCAACTCTGGTGTCTATGTTCTCTCTGACTCTTTTTGGTTGGTTCCATTTTGGTTAAAAGCCAAAACTTCTAATATCAAAATCTGGACAAGCACAGTTTGTTCACTGTTAACTATTAGACTAGACTGTGAAACATCAAACAATAAACCACACTATCACACTAAAACAAGTCACAATGGCACCGATTCAAACTCCTTGTCAGAGTGTGACGGTCGTGGTGCTGTTCCAAATCTGACTAATGGCGGCTAGATGCTGTCAACACTGATCAGGCTAGTGTCTATACTTCAATGTAGGTGACCAGGTTGTCTCGCCAGAACAGCTATAGACAAATCTGCAGCTCAGGGCACAGGGTCAACTTAAACAGGTTTAAAAGTTAGCCACAGCAGAGGATCTAGGGATCATACAGTTACACTTAAAAGAAATGCTTAGCTGCATGGGACGCATTGTTGATCTGATGATCTGTCTGGCTGTGCCTCTGATTGTCACTGTTCACTCTGCCTGCTTGTACTCTTCCCCAAGGGTCAGTAATTCTCAGTGGCATCATATCACTTTAAAACTAACTTCCCAACTAAATAGGAGTATTTCCCAGTATGATTATTGGAGAATACAGAATGCCCTAATTCTGACCCAATTCTAGAGTAAGTGATTTTGACCGTTATTTATCCTTCATTTAACTATGATCATGCACAGGGAAACATGAGATTTAGTGTTTGCTGTTCAGTGATGCCCTGTTAAACACATCAAAGTGTACGAGCACAGTGACACGAGTCTAGGCCAAATTACGTCAAACCTTTCAAAGCTTGTAATACCCCTTATCCTCTGACGAACGTCTGATGACAAGCCGCTCCAGTCAATGACAAGCTGGGTGTGGGAAGTGAGCCTTGATGGGCCACAGCAGGGTTTAGAAGAGCTCACACAAATACATGTGGCACAATTCAACAGCATCAGCTGGGAATACATTTGTGGCTCCCAGGTTTATGAATGGAAAGAGGGAAATTGTCACTTCTTCTCCATATTTGGTCACAATGCTGCTCAGAGGGGAAAGCTTTGTTTATGCAACCAAGAATAAAATGTGGCAGCGAAGCCTGGGGCTGCAACAGTCTCACACTGCCATCATGTTCAATTTAATGGCTATTTATAAAAACATTACACATGGGTTTGTGGCTGCAGTTTGGAGATAAACGCTGCAGAGGTCCTGTGCGATGTCACAACAACTACATCCTAATTGTTATTCATATAAACCTGAGGATGACATCACAGACAAAAAAAAGAGCCTGGAGCCTTTTAGCAGTTATCCTAGCATTTTCAGCAGGCGACAAGACGCAACGGCCAACGGTGTATGTGTCCAGGCCTTAAGAGCCACCACTGCCAGAAAGCAATGAAATGACAGGGGCCTTTTGAGGGCTAATCCCACCCTCATTGCTAACGTTAGCGGGCTAGCTGGTCGTCAAGCAGTTCTATCAACGATACGAGTAGCGCTCAAACACGCTTTTAAACTGTGACATTATTGCATTAGGAGTCTGTGCTTTCACAGCTCTGCTACTGGTTTTAATGGGTTGTTGTGGTTTGCGCTATCAATGCTCCCCTTCCCCACCCCTTGCAAGATAACACCATCGGGTTTGTCATGTTACTAGCTAGCTATTTTCCTCGCCGTGTGCACAATATCTCCCAGAAATGGCCCTGCATACACATCTGTTGGTAGCTCAACATGTTTTCGTGGGATAACGGTGCGCGACTGACGGACGGCCCTCCTCTGCCTTACTGGACCCACCAGTTCGGACGTTCTCCGCGTCAAAACGGGCTACTTAGCTGCTCGGCCGAGGTTGGCCAATTGTGAAATGTCTAAATATGACCAATTTAATGTCACACCGAACAACCCCGACATACCGCTCTCCAGTTCGTTGCCCTTCTTGGCGGTGGCAGCGTTCCCCATGGTGTGGAAGACACGGCGGTCGCTCCGACAGAGAGGAGATGGCGGTGGCTGCTAGCTAACCTTCCCTACAGCTGCTTTCCCCGAGCTCAGTGAAATAGATAAACCGGAATGGATGGACGTCAAATATTCAGCTAATTCATACGCGAAGAGTCTCAGTTATCCCTTCCAGCAGCCCTCTGCACTCGTCCTCTAGCTCCCCTCCTCCTTCCCTCCGAAACGTTTCCGTTCTTGCTAGTTTAGAAACGCCTGGCTGACATGAAGCTAGCGGTCACTTGCGTTGCCACCGAGCTGCCCCCCCCCTCAGCCCCCACTCCCACAGCTGCGTTCACGGTTTGCGTTGACACTTGGATTGATCAGATGGAGATGTCTGTTATGTCAGGGTGGCAAACACAACGTGTTTCCGCGTGTTTAAAATAATCACGATCGCATTCACTGATACGAGATGGCACTGAAGCATTCGTTTGACTTTAACAGAGTAAACATGACTTAGTTTAACGTGTTTTTATTTATGTTTTAGACAAATTTCTGTGTTATGCATAATCTTAATCTTAAATCCTAATTTTTATACTGTCATCAATGCTTTTGCTTCGAATCCATCTGGTAGTTTGTGTTTGTACAGGGCCAGTCATGACTGTGTAGGAGTATTGGCCAAGATTTTCTCACACGTCTGGCGCCCCCTGGTGACAGAACATGTGCTGGACTGGTTGTAGTAGTTCAACAAGCTGTGGTAGTGGTCACCATTAACAATGTTTTTCTTATTGTGACTGTTTATATTAGTGGAAAAAGTCACTGATGTACAAAAAAAGCATTAATACAAAAACAATGGAAATATTACAAGTGAACAGAACCTGCATTTTTCTATTTCTATTTCTCTTGGGATGGATTTTTTGATGCTGTAAGCACCTATGCAATCCTTTCAATATAACAAAGTCAATATATTATTATTATTATTATTAGTTGTATTAGTAATAATAATAACATGGGACAACAAGTCCTCTGGGCAACGTAGTTGTGCAGCGGTTAGTACTGTTGCCTCATCATTAGAAGGTCCCTGGTTTTCTCCCTGGCCATTCTGTTGTGGAGTTTGTGTAGATGTACGAATGTATGAACTATTTTACTGAAGGAAGACCAACAATCCTGGATTCATGTACACCTATGGGAGGGACAAAATAATAGCACTCCACTTAGTATAATCTGGTTCACTTCAACAGCGTCATAAACTACAGCCATCAAAATGATCATCAAGAGAAATCAACACAGTTCAAACAGTTAAGTCAAATCATGTCATATCTTCCTTTCATGTGTCACTCTAAATGTAACATTACACAAATAACGTTACAGAATAGTCTAAGAAAGAAAAGAGTAAAAACAAAAACAAGGGCCAGTGGGATAAGCATCAAATATCAGTTCTGGATGCATTAAGTGTATGTCAGCAGAAAGTTCATTACAAAAGAGAACGATGAGTTCAGCTGGGTAATACTGTAACTCAAGCTGTTGGCAACACCACCCAGCAGAATGCATGTGTTATAATGTCATCCATTCAAAACAATCACAAAACCTTTATTTGACAGAGACCAGTATTTCAGTGGAATAAACCTTTGAAATACATTAACATTACAAAATATTTCTTAAATGAAAAAAAAAAACTCAATAGACCACATTAACTGGAGGATCATCTGACATAATAATCCTCTGGGGTCGTGTCGATTGCATTTTGTTGTTGTTTGCAATTTCTTGTGAAATGTTGGAAGTAAAGGAATGACTTGAACTTGTTCCAGAGCTGCTTTTCTCTAAGTGTTCAAAACTTATAAAATGCCCCACCTGTCACCATCTCTGGGAGAGCCTCGGTTCCACTGTACCCCCTGATGGGTCCCTCTATTTCTGTTTCCTGTTGGCTGACGTGTAATTTTTCTATGAGCCAGAATGACGCACACACAAAACCACCGATTCTGTGGGGACCCATGGCTCAAAAGAAAAGGGAGAACAGCAACTTTTCAAACTTGTCTGCCTGCATTTGCCAAATGTAAAAAGTTTCAAATTTCAATCTGAAATGCTGTGGAGTCAGTGATGGCTACAATACTATGTGGAATATAGGGAAAGGGATAGTTTGAATATGAACTAGAGAATTTGTACAAATGGAATAGGTAAAAAGTCCACCAGGACCTTAGATAAGAAAAAAAAAATAAAGGATATGAATTAGTAATGGCATTAGTTATTAAACAGTTGAGTTTTTTTACTCCTTTGGTAATTCAACACAAATGCATGCAAAAAATACGTACAACCCTACTGCCTATTCTAATAACACTATTCTTTTATATAAATCACCCACTGATTCCCTCTGATCTACCATCTAAAATGCATTAGAAAACCTTTGAAAATTGATTTTGGATTAATTAAAAAACATACCATTATGATTTTTTTCATTTTTGTCAGTGTAAATGCATTTTTGCATTTCATCAATATAATATAATATAATATATAATACAATATATAATATAATATAATATAATATAATATAATATAATATAATATAATATAATATAATATAATATAATATAATATAATATAATATAATATAATGGATCACATAAGACATATCTAAACCAAAAACGTTATACTGAATTATACAATACGATCATATCAGTCACTCATCAGTCAGCCCTACTTTACACAAATTATAGAGCAACTTTCGCCAAATTCAACAAATATAGTTAGTAAAGTAGTCCTTGAATGTCTCTTGTGTCTGAATGTCTGGTCAATAACAAAATAAACATTTTCACACCAGACACTTCTTCCAAAGAGACCGGCTGAGGTTTTGTTTCATTGCAAGCAAATTAAAGTCTCATCGAATTTTGCTTTTTTTCATTTGCACTAGGCAATTAAAAATAATTAGAGAGAATGACTTTTGGGGAAGAAATGTGCTGAAATGTTTGTTTATTTTTCAATCTCCTCCACCAGCCACTCTCTCCAAACTCGGTGCTCAGCTCCCTGCAGACATAGTGGGTCCAATTATCATCGGCATGTGGGATGGGAGGGTCCCGCTCTCGCTGACATACACAGCCAGCTGTCACATTTTGATAGGGACTGTGACGAGTGTGTGTCCTCCTGTGTGATGCCATTTCCAACCACAAACAAAAACAATTTCTCCCTCTTTGTAGTGTTACAAGAGACATTTTACGACACTTATTCCTCCTGTCACACAAACTATTTCTCTGTCTTTTACTGGAAAGTTTAGGTTATTTTTCAGCTTGGACTGACACATTTCCTGTCTGACAGTACACAGTGTGATATAAAATACTTATGTTGTGCAAGCGTTCGCCCAGACACTTTTTCTGCACTTTCACTGAGGTACACAAGAGGGCAGCAGATCTCTGTTGCACACGTTTGTCCTCCCCTCAGCTTTGTCAACAAATTAAGGCTCAAATTCTATCTATGGCACCTTCACGCTACATTCTACATAACCTCAAGTGCTTAGCAACAAGGGAGGGAAAAATCAATGCCGATAGGAGTGTGAGCTCTTATGCTGGATGTGTATAGTATAGTAAGAGCTGACATGCCAACATGAAAGACACAGAAAAAAATCTCTTGATTTCAGTTCATCATGAGCTCTGTGCAGTTGTTTGAATTATCCTGCATTCGACTGATGTAAGTCTGCTGGTTATCTGCTATGTGAATGTAAGATGAGGCTCTAACAAGGCTGTACTTGTTTCGGTTTTTGTGACAAAAATCTGAACCCCCATTGCGTGCTGTTCGAGCAGAGCTTTGGTACTTTAAAAAAAGATGTTTGCTGTGCATCCGTAGGTTTGCAGCGGTCTCTCTTTCCAAAAAAGCAGCACGGTGCCTTGTTTTGTTATTCATTGAAAACGTATGCAAGCCTGCAAATAGATACTTTGGATATTGAACGTAACCTGCGTCTGTTTTCACTTTAACATCTCCTTATCTCGGTTTTCTTTCTATTGAACTCGCTCCTTACCGTGTTCATCCGACTCACCAGCTGCTCTCCATATTGCAGTTTTTCACTGTTGCAAATACTGAGTCTCCAACAGATTGAGTCATGACCTTCAATGAATGAATGAAAAGCTCCATCTTTCCTGCTTTTTCAGATTGGGCTCTGTTTAGATCTGCAGAATGTCAGCCTGGCACATCTACAGCACCGGTGATTCTTTGCTGGAACATCAAGATTCACGGATGTTTAACTGAATTTCAACAGTCTGTGCAACTGAAATATTGGGCCGTGTCGCTGGATTTCAGACACACCCTGCTGCTACACATTCACAGACACAGGAGCTGCCTCGTTCAACCACAGATTTCCTCTCTTGGCTACGTACCAACTCCTCTTCAGTGGTTGAAGCTTGGGTGCCTTCCTCCACAGCACAACGGCTGAATTTATATCGGGGAGGGTGTGTGACATTGCAGCTCTCTGGCTTCTGGTTGACACTGCAACCCTACATTCCCTGTCTCTTTCTGGGATTGAAAAAAACATTGCCATCTTATATCTATGACGTAGGACATGAGACATAAAGACAGGGATGGAACGAGTACTGAAATATTATCCTGAGTAAAATTACGTAGACTGTACTAGAATATACTCAATTAAAAGGAAAAATATATATAATTTAAAATTTGCTGTATGTATTTGCTGTATAAGTTACTTACATTTAACTGTGTGTGTTTGTGTATGTGTCCTGTGCAGTACAAAGGTACAAGACAGAAATCAAAAACTGGTGGTTTTCAATGGTTCAAGGAACAATTGAAGGAACAGGCATAGTAAAATTAACTAATTAACTACTTCATTTCTGATTTCCATGTGTCTTATGTGACACTGCATACTTGTTCTTAGTATTGTATTTTTACTTACCAAATCATTTCCTTCATTATACATGTCATATTTCTAACTATTATTTGTATGTTTACCTCTATCAAGACATTGCCCTCAATCTTGTATTTTTTGTGCCTGCCTTGACCTTTGTAATTAATCAAGTTTTAAAAATATACATATTTTTTAAAAATACTTTAAAAGTACCAGACACTGAAAATATCTACTCAATTACTATCATTTTAATGGAAAGATTTAGAACGTCTAAAAATCTAATTAAGTAATAGTAAAAAGTATCGTTTAAAATGTACTGTAAGTAAAGGTTATTTACTTCTAACATCAGGTGTGTTGGGCATGGCTCTCTCCTGTATGGTACAAAAAGTTATAAATCAAAACTTGTTTTTATTGTCAGGAACATGCATAGATACACATTTTCTATTAAGTAATAGACAAGTTAATTTTTTTTTAATTACTGTACACACAAACTAACTCTTCAGTTACAGTGACATAAGTAATTGTAATTTGTCACATTCCACCTCTTTATAGATTAGAACTGTTGAACTCATTCTGCTTAAACTTTGTCATGTGGGGAGGGGGGTGACCAAAGGAGTGTGAATGTTTTAATGATAGTCCTGTTTCCACGCTGTAAGATATAGAAAGAAAAAGGGAAGGTTGAAGGTTGCAGACGGACAGAGTTGATCTGGTTATCTCCTTATCAGTCACCAGCTACTCTTAGGATGTAGCATGTGGTTTGAGGACATTACCCATTTCCTCCTCTGTATATCAAAGCCTCTCCGCACCCCTCCTCCTTTCCCTTCGTCCTAATTCACTCCAGATGAGCACAATGGGACATTTGATTTAGTGTGCACAAGACACATGTATACAGCTGTGTCAGCCTGCCTCAAACAGCTGGCAGAGAGCTGCAGAACAACTTTTAATCATGCATTTGTTTATGTAATTTGGTTGAAAAAAAAAAAATACACTGGAAACTGTGTTCCATTGTCCTCAGCTGCGGGCTGATGATATCCAGTGTGATGTAGGTCTTGTAGCTCACACTGCTCGCAAATGCTTCTAGTTTAATGACATGCAGGTGATACAAATCATGTGCAAACTGCATAAGGTCTTCCAAGTGTGTGTCAACACGCATGACTTCCTTCAATGAATATATTTCGATTGAATATGTGTGTTGGTCCCCTGACAGCGGGGTCCAGTGACCTACAGACTGATTTTGTTTCAAACATCGTTCAGGGTTAGTTTCTTTATTAAGAGTTGAACACTTGATATGTACATTATCAGTGAACACACGGCAGTAAGCGTGCAAAGCATGTCATCGTCTAGAACCACTTATTTTTTTATGCTGTAGCTTGTTGGCCATATCTCGCTCTCTCTCTTGCTGCACGCATGCTTGTACACACATACACACACAATGTCTCATTCTATCTATAGAAAGATGCAGGTGGAGTACCATATATCCATATGTGTGAGTGTGTGTGTGTATATATATAGATACATATAGATATAGATATAGATATAGATACACACAAACGCACACACACCATATTATATATACCATATTATCTACACACTGTCGCTGTTCCAGGTCTCCTTTGCGGCTTCATGCGGGGAACAATCGTATTTCTTCTCTTTCAGCAGCCTCAGTGGTGCACTACAACATAAATGCCTGTAAATTTACAACCACATGATAATGTATTCCTACCAGCAGAGGATGGTCTCAGAGTGCTCAGACAGTTGCACAGGCTAATTTGGGATAGACGCACAATATCCCTTTGAAGTTCTGCTTTAGTGCTGGTGCACAGAATTTCCCCCGTAGAACACAGAGCATAACAGCTAGTCCGCTGTTTTAGTGGCTAAAGGGAAGGTAATGTTGCATTTGATTAGGGGGAAAGTTGATTGAGGAAAGAAACCCGTCACGCATGGGGAAGTGCAAATACATGGGAAACAAAACTAGCCACCTTACGAGAGTCAGAGCTGTGTATTTGATTTCAAAGAATTATTTTTCTTCTTTGACATGCTGAACCACATTTTTCTCGGGATAAATCGGTTGTCCCTCTGAAGATTTTTCTCCACATTTTATTCATAGATAACATGATTCATACTTCATGCTGAGTCGGAGGGGTGAAATATTGGCCAAGACAGTGTAAGAGCACAGACACCCAGTCAGTGTCTTTTCCACTGCAGCGTTTCAGAGATGGCAGAGATTATGTGAGGATAATGCTGCACAACATGGCCGCCCAAATCAGATCAAAGCAAAGACAATCAAAGCCAGAGTGAACACTACAGCAGTAAGCTCTTTTAAATGTCTGCCTCCCCCGCCCCAACTGAGCAAGAGTGTTACCCTCTTCAACTGTTTCCATCCTCAGTCTTTCCTCTTCTGGAACCAGCATAAGCCCCCTTTGCATGAATGGTGGCCAGTGAGTAGACAGACGTAAATCCTTCAAAGCAATGCGCACACACACAGTAAATGACCTATGAGAATATTCAACCTGAGTCGTTGTGCTGTGAAGCCGACGTAATGCCAGTGTTGATAAGACATGACACTGGTCGGAATCATCTATGCCGCTGGGTCTAGCTTATGAAAGGCCGTCATGACAAATGACTTGTCATGACTCATGTATGGCTTTGAGTGAAGGGGTGCGACTGAGAAGCTCATGCACTGCCAAAGTTTCCCAGTTTCTGGCGTTGGCATTCCAGAATGCATGCTGAGGAAAATCTAATGACATCTCAACATGCATCTCAGAAGTTAAGCCTCCTTGACTTGAAAACCTTTGACCTATGACCCCCTCCCCCCTTGACTTTTGACCATATGTTTTAAGATTGATGAATGCATTTCGTCTACCTCCCAGACAGCTACTGGTCTCCGTTCACATGAGTTTGGTACGGAAATCCACATCAGACCCTTGAAAGCTGCTCAAGAAAGGTAATCCATCATGGAGATTTTGTCAGCCTGGCGTTTTTTTTCCTTCTTCTGTTTTTGCCATTGTTTTGTTAATGGTTGCCCAGTTATGAATTTAAATGGTGTGTGTTGTTTCAACTATCAACTTTGCCAGAAGCAACCAAACCAAAAGCGAGTTGTGTGGGCCTACTTTCATACCATTCAATGACTGATTTTTCATTAATCGATCAAAGCAAAGCGAGTAATAAGGTACTACGGACTTCTCAAGGTGAATAATAAGAACATGTATCTCAGGATTGTATCCAAAAACAAGAATTAAAGGGTAATAACATGAGGAAAGCTGTCTTCAATGTCTGCCCGTTTACGATTGGGACAGACCTGTGGCGCTAAACACGGGTCCCCCACAAGGCATAAAAAAAGACAGACGCTGTCTTACATGTCTGATTTTGCCTCAGGAACAGAGGTGACAGGCAGACAGAAACACCTCCCAGGGACAGGTTTACTTCAGGGAGAATGGATCAAATGTTTCCCCTGGACCTGCAGCAGTGGGGGACAAACCTGTATCAATTAGTATCATTGAAATCTTTACGAAGGAGATCAAACGCCGGCCTGGCTCTGCTTGTTAATTCCACAGGCAGCCTCTTTTGGAGTGTCTATAATGTGTGTGAGAGCAGGGCTGAGCATGATGGGGGGGGGGGGGGGGTTCTCATTTTGATGATGTTTCATCAATCTGTTTGAAGTTTATCTTCCTGTCTCTTTTTGGCTGCATGCCACTCATGCTTGTTTTGTAAAAACCTTTCAGTCCAATGACTCAAAGCGATATTCTGCTGTCCTCCGTGTCCTTGAACATTTCCTACCAACGTGAATAAAAACTTGCAGACAGCTTTTCATTGTGATACCGGGGATTATAAGGGATCTGAATGCATAATTAGACTGAGCTACAGGTTGAGAGGGTCATTTGATGATGTGACTTTCCGGAGGCAGGTCAAATTGAAAAATATGATGTAGCTGATAGTGTGCTACTGAAATTAATGCCGGCAAGGTTTTAACTTCAACCTACATAGGTGATTAATGCAGGGTGAGGCGATTATTTTAGCATTTACAGTGTTTTTGTAGCAACTGCCTCAACGGCACTCAAAAAGCAATTAGGGCTTCAGAGCCTTCTACCCACGTGGAAAACTAATCGTGAACTTATGTTGACATTGCAGAAACATGATAGATCAGTGGTGTTTATTCTAGTTCTGTGCTTAGGTACATTGTTAATGCACTAGTTTGAATTTATAACTAACTATTGTAATTTCTAGTTCAAAACAGTTCTGAAAATGAAATAAATTCTCCATTGACTCATAAGTCACTCATTGTACATATTCCCTTAGCAAACCATTGTTTCCACAAGATCTCTCCAATATGCACAGACGAGTTATTCCACAATTATATATTTGTGGATATTTGTTTTACATGTGGAGGACCACACCTTTTGTGTACCTCTTGTGATTCGGTATATTAATCCAATTTAGTTCTGTCTCTGTCCCTTCCATTATTTGGCCAGTCTAGTCGTTTCAAATGCCAGGTTGTATAGCTAGATAGTCTCATATTAAGGATGACCATAGGAGGACCTCCTTAGGAGTGACCAGGATGGACAGCATTAGGAATGAGGTCATCAGAGGGACAACACAGACAGGAAGGTTAGGAGAAAAAGCTAGAGAGGCTAGATTGAGATGGTTTGGACATGTACAGAGGAGGGACAGTGGATACATTGGTAGGAGAATGTTAGAGATGGAGTTGGAGGTAGGAGACAGAGAGGAAGGCCAAAGAGGAGGTTTATAGATGCAGTGAGGGAGGACATGGAGGTAGTTGGAGTCAGAGTAGAGGATACAGAGAACAGGGAAAGATGGAAATTGATGATTCGCTGTGGCAACCCCTGAAGAGGGACACGCCGAAAGAAGAAGAAGATAGGAGGACCTCCTATTTCCTTTGAAAACATGATAAAATACAGTACAATGTGCCACTAACACACTCATTGGTTCACATATCTAAAACAGTAATTCAGTATATAGATATATATGTATCTCCCTGGTTCGAATCAGTCAGATGGATCACCAAATATATAAAGTCCCAAAGTACAGCTGTAATATCACCATCCAACTTCTGACTGGCATGTCCAGGTAGCGGACAAAGTGTACAGGAACATCTGTCCCAGGGTTCAGATAAACCCTGGAAGGCAGTAGTGGTGATGGCAACATCAGGAAGAAGGTCGAGAAATACCAAGGGTGAAAGAGGAGATAGAGAGGGTGTGACGGCAACAGTGGATTGGGAGAATGGCTCCAGCAGATACCAGGAAAAAGGGTGTAAGATGGTGGCAGGCAAAACATACATGGAATGGCATAACCAGGTAGCGGGTATAGTGTACACGACAGGAGGACAGATGACACCCCCAAAGGTAACAGAACAGGGAGGTCAGACCTCACATCCAGACCGACCAAAATGGTGACATAGGTAGTGGTGATTGGGACACTAGCTGGGAGGAGGGGAGATACCAGGAAAAGATCTCAGGAGATGAGACTTCTGTCCAAAAGAGTGCAATGCTAGGAACAGCTAAGATCCTGCGCAGAACCCTCAGGTTCTGGTAGAGACAGAAAATCTCATATATAATCATCCCATATATATATTCAATATTTATCCTACTGAATTTAAGACTAAGTAATTTTAAATTCAAATCGATTTTACTACGTTTTTGGTACAAAAGAAGACAAATGAATGAATACAGTCTGGTTAACTCCTAAATGTTGTAGCAGTATTGTCTGCATCATTGTCTGCATCAAGACATTCCCCCAGTGAGACACTGGGTTGTCTACAATCACAGTTATATTCCCTTAATGTATTTTTAGAAGTACATGAGTTCACCTGTCAACCAGCTGCTGCTGTTTCCACACTCTCTGCAGTGGGCTTTTAATTAAAAGACACTCTGCACTTTGACAGTTTTCAGTGTTTGCATCATTTTGTTTTTCCCTCTCATCAGTTTCCTGAGTGTCAAATAAAGGATTCTCTGGAATTTCAACAGCAGACTGTGTGGCTGTATGTTTCAAGCAAATGAAAAGTCTGCTGCTTCTGCTCTAAATATTTAGTTACTGCAAAACCTGCATGTCATGCTCTGTGTCTGCTTTAATAAGATGTGACTGTGTCTGGACTCAAACTCCTCTCAAATTATTACAGCTTTCAAATAGCTCTAAATTTGGATATGACAGACAGTTTTGGCAGCAGCGTATAGCAGGAGATGAGTTGCTAAAAAGGTAAAAATCAGAGCTAAGAAGTCTGCACAGTCGCCTCACACATACTGCAAAGACGTTAGATTCAAGTTCTTTCTGATCTTTTAACATTTAGTTTGACTTTTCCTTTTTAAATCTTAAATGTGAGAGAGGGTTTGTAAGCTCGGATTGTTTTTAAACTCTCCTGATCGCTCTCTCTTCTATGTTCAACATCTCTTTGTGTCTTAGGTCTGCCTGCTGCCATTGTAATTAAGACCAAAAATTATCGGCTCGGAATCACGTGAAAGACTCATAAAGCATCGCTGAATTCAGATGTATGCCAGGGGCCAGCTCAGTTTCAGACTTAATTCATATTTCCTTTGTTCCTCCCCAATCTCACAGAGGGCTGAAGGAAAGTGAAGGTCTGGTGGGTCTAGTGACAATATAACAGGTATTAAATAGACAATTTCCAGTGCCACCATGTGGTAACTGGAGGCTTCAAAGGGCCAACAATTCACTATGAAATTAAACCGGGGATCTGTCTGGCCCACATGAGACTGTACAGACTCAGCACTGCAATGTGACATGTTATGATGCAGACATTTAGCATGGCCACAACAGAGGCCTCCTTAAAAAAAAAACATTTCTCTCCGGAAAAAATGAGCCCACTGTGGCATGGACTTATGTTTGCTTGTAGTACATATAAATCATGATGTGTTTGGTGTGAATGTAGAGCACTATATCATCGTTTCCTGCACTGTTATTTTGGCTCAAAACCCCCTAATAAGCTCTTTCAAACTCTCCATTTCTCTAAGCAGAAATGATGCCACCTTAAGTGTACAAGTAAAAGGATTCTGTTTGTTATTCCAGTCATCTCCGACCAAACCATCTGGTGGTGGTCGTTGCACTCTCCCAGTGGAACATTACTCTCAGTGATCCTGTTGCCCCATCACTTGCCACCTCATTAAAATGAGTGATGATAATAAATCCCACTGGCTGCATACAATGAAAACTTTATTGATGTCCAAACATGCATGCACATCCACCAGCATCATATGCATACATATAAGTCCAAAAACAGGCTCCTACAGAGGCAGTATGAACTGCTCCACTTTTAGAATATTTCATCTCAAATCCCTTTTCACAGTCCAGCACCTTTTGTAGGTGCTCAGTGTGCGCATGCGCACGCGCACACGCACGCACACACACACACACACACACACACACATACACACACACACATACACACACACACACACACACACACACACACACACACACACACCCTCGATGGAGGTACGGTGAAGACAGCTCTTAGAATACAGACCAGAGAAGAATGTTTAATCAGCCAAGGTCACTGTGTGTTGCTATACGCTGTTGTTGAAGGAGGTTCAGGGAGAATTGGGGCGGGGGGGCTGTCGCTCATCTGTATTCTCTTCAGATGGCTTATGTTAGAAGGATCATGCAGATATGGGATTTTTCTCTGAGAATTAAAATCCAGATGTCATGCAAACAGACACACACATCCCCACCACAGTAAAATATTCCTTATGGCTCTCCAGTCAGCAGAACTAATGCCTCACACTCAGCGATCACTCACTGTGAACAATGCAAAGATAGTCTTCGGTTTGAACTTGGCAATAATCCAGTTCCCCCCATGTACCAGAATGTAGATCTGCCCCCAAACTCTGCTCTCACACTCTCACACCAAACTGTTAAATATGGAATTATTTTCACGGAAAGCAGGAAAAATAGTGCTGGTCTGGGGGATTTTATTCAAAACTGCTGCATCTGTTATTTCTGGATTTTGCTAAAATTCGAAGTAGAAGGACTCTGACTGCAGGCGGTAATAGTTTCTTCACTTGCAAGATCAGTTGGAATTGCCAGTAGGACTCTACGTGTCCCACACTACAATTTTGGCACTGGTGCTGATAGTAAAGTAAAATAAATTCATATAGTCAGGCAAATGATTGACAATGTTCGGACTGGTTCTCACAAGATCATTTAACAAAGCACTGTCTGCAGTATACTGACATTGTTACTTTGATTTGAATTCCCTGTTGATAAGTACAGTGCAACAAGACATTTATCGATGTTTTATCTAAGCTCAGTAATTACTGACCTCTTGCTCTCTAAATATCAGTATTGAAAACACTGAAGCCAGTCTCTCTGGTCACTCTGGCCACAGCCACTCAAACTGGTGGTTGACCATCACATTGTTTTTTGATGGTTTAGAATTTCAAGCATGAAAGACAGAGCTGTCGCTGTTTCTCACTCGCATTCACGTTTTACATACAATATCAAATCATGTGTTCACAGTACAAGTAAAACACAGTGAGATAAGTTGACGCCTTACATATCACATCCCTGATCTGATTTGAATGCATGTCCCCGTCATTTAATGTCGCAGCAAGAAATTCATGATTGCAGTGCACAGTTGTATCTGCAGATGAATTTGACAATATGTCGCATTCATATATTTTGCTGTGGCAGAAATCCCAGATCCATTCTGAAGTGGCAATTGACTGAGTTGTGGATACAACGCTGCTGAGAGCCGTTAGCTGTTTTACATAGAGAACTGGGGCTTGGATGTCCCCCGATGAATTGTGCTGCAGTAAAGGCGTCTCAACAGACAAGATAACATCAACACTTCGCAGGTACAGGCAATGCAGCAATATGACAGCTGTGTATCATGCAATATTTGATTATGCTAATGACGAACAAATGGAGCCAAGACACGAAGATAAGAAAAACTCAGTATGACTGAGTTTGTGTATGTTGTCACAGCAGATCTGTGAAAAGGAACAGAGGTGCATGTTCAGCTCAACTATGCTAATGCTAAAACGCTAATAGCATTACGTACATGCTGTCACTCTTCAACAGCAAATGGCAATGCCTCCATTCCTACTGATGCACAAAGAGACAAAATAAATGTAACAAAGCTTGCAATCGACCCCTAAGTCATGCCTCAGATTTCTGAGCTGCAGACCTTGTATACCTTTGTTCTCTTCTGAATACTAGCATTGACAACATAACCATTGAATAAAAAAGAATTACTTTTGAAAAAGCCCTGCTATGATTGCTGCCTCATGCCTCTGGCAGGTCATGGAGACAGGTTTTTGGGCATTACTCAAACATCACAAATCTTTTAGCTACTTGGAATAATGTCTGTAAATATCTGATAAAAAATGTTGAGTATTGGTCTCAGGTCGAAATTAACTGAAGCGTAATCTAGTGTATCGGTATTACTCAAACGTGTGTCAAATTTGTAACTTGGGTCCCAAAGATGATTGAGGTTTGGTTTAGACACACTAAAAAGAGAAAACTAGAAAACAAAAATCAAACACACATTAGAGCTGATGTGAAAATCTCATGATGGGATCAGCTTCACACTGGAGTTAATGGGTTTGCACCACATGACATACAGCTTCAAATAGATATCTATTTGGGGGGGGGGGCTTGTTCTTTATGTACATTTGTAAATATATTTGGTCAAAAAAAGAGGGGAGTTGGAATGTCATGAAATGCCCAACATCTATTAGATTTATCCAGGGATCATGAATGCTTGTCTAATATTTGAATTTGGACTAACCAAAAAGATGGAAAATTAAGGTTGATGTAAAAGTGGAGAGGGTCCTGGCATTTTTGGCAAAACACACCCTGTGAGTGTAGCTGTTGGGGCCTTTGCCCATATTACTGCACTCTCCCTCCTGTCATTATAATTTCACATAACAGAAAGGCACTCTGAGCCCATGCCAGCCATCTATACTTAGAGTGGAAGACATTAAATGGAGACATACCTGAAGTGACACAAACTTGGCAGAGCCCAAATAGTTTCCAGATAGTTAATTAACCTCACTGACTGGTACAGCGGTCCTGCACTGCTGGTCAGTCGCAACCTGTGCCGGATAAATACAACCAGTCATGTTGACATGTCACAGTTCATACATGTCATGTGCGTCCTGGCAGCCCTTACACTTTGTTTAGAGCTGAATTCACAGGGTATTTTCGTCAAAGAAGGCCAAACAGCCGTCGTCCTGATGTTATGCAAACATACCAGTGGTCTCTTTGCCCGTAATTAACTCAAGTAGTTTGTAAAATGGTATGTCTGTAGACTGCTGATACAACCCCCTGTGTTCGTTTTAAATGATTATAAAATGAACGGTATTGCATATAGATGTCAAGTATAGTTTAAGGGCTAGTTCACCCAAATGGCATACACAAATGTATATATGTTTTTCTCCAGTGATTGTTAGACTTGTGAACAGTCATGAGTTACCCCCAGTTCTGCCTCCACCTTAAATTAATGGAAATTACTTGTACGTTACATTTCAATCGAAAACCACAGTGAAAATAACACTTTTTCTCGCTCCAGATTTATCTATCCTCCTCCTGATGTAAAAAAAGACATTAAAAGCGCATACATGTGTATATTACTTATTTAGATTCCATCCTTGACAACAGCAACTAGCGATCAACAACACAGAATGAACTAGTATAGTCATAATATTATGCAAAATAATCATCTTTATTTGTGTAGCATTTTTCATGCAACATGTAGCTCAAAGGGCTTTACAACAGAATGATTAATAGACATTAAAACAAGGATGAAAAAACATAATTGATTAAAAGACACCACAACACATTAAAACAAAGATAAAACTAGAGAAGCACTCAGAGTGCAGACCTCTGCCAAGCAGCTCATTCCACACATATTGTGATTTCTACCCAATATTACTGTCCTTCATTCATTTTATCTACTCTAATAAATTCAAAGTCAAATAGTTATTGAAAAATCGTAAGCAACCTTGATATACAAATCATTAACTCTGGCCTCTATTTTTTGTTCTTCATTTTCTTTTTATTTCAATAGTAAAAAGAAAATGAGCAAGAATCCTTCAAAAGATTCCTGTATCCAGATGGTAATGTACAACACTACCAAAGGTATTGCAGAGTATAAGCAGGGAGATGCATTGACAGGTTTTTGCTGCGATAACATAGATTTCTGATTAGCTGCGTGTGAGCAAAGGGAGGCCTGCACAGCTTTTGTTTTCAATACATTTTCTCAGTAAACGACAATTCTCCCTTTGAGGGAGTCTGTTCAAGGGAGTCACAGAAGACGACACCAAAGATTTTTGTACAAATTTTCCTGACTAGTTGGAAACCTGAGTATCCTGTCAGATAAGCTTGGAGTCAAACAATTTCAATGGATCAGACACATTGGAACCGATTGCTATCGGTCGGCCTTCACTTTGCAATAGCAAGTGAAGGCCAAATTACAAATCATGGAAATATGAGACTTTGGGCCCATAAAATAAAAAAATGTTATTTTGCTGGTCTGTGACTTGTTCTAGAATGATGTATGAAAATAATGGACTCTTAATGAAAACCGTATTCACAGTTTTTTGTTCCCATCAAAGAAACGACCCTTGCAGAGACACAGTGTATGTTTGATGTCTGTCTGAGAGCTGATGCCGTACAGATTGGTAGTTACAATCATTCTCTAGTTGGAAGTATTACACTGTATAGCTGCATACGCTCCAGATGTCACTCGGCTGTAATTTTTATGAATAGAAAATGTGAAGCTACAGGCTGGCAGCCCAAAGTAGCTATTAGGTCCAGTGTGTGAGATAAACATTTATGTGGATAACCCCCCCTGGTTTTGAACATTTCCAATTTCCCACCACCAGTGTAGCCGACAAGATCCTTAAAGCTTGTGTCTCCAAATCATATCCATGGGAGGACGCAGAATGAAACATCTGGCTGCTAACACCTCACAGCTCCTGCAGGAAAAAAAAAGTCATAACTCTTGTTGAAAGGCGTTGTATGCGTTAGGATAAGAAATACACAGTTGGCGAAAGTTTTTTTTCTCAGGCGGTTTCACCACCATGTTTTTTTTTATGAGAGAGCCTCCACGAAGCTCTTCCCACTGGATGCATGGAAGTTACACATACCAGGCACATCAATTTATTTCAAACACTGAGGATTGAGACCTTTCTATCTTGGTCTGGAACAGAGAGAAGTTTTATCAGCCAAGAGCTAAATGAAAGGTTCAGCACTGTACTGAGCTTTCTGAGGACTTTCGTCAAGTCAAACATAATAACTGCAGTATTTTGCAACAATTTGCTGAGGGATACCCATGTCAATTTTAAATGGTTTATTAGCATGATATTGATGCCAAACACAATCAGGGCTGATGCTGGATACCCCAGCTTCTTTTCTATGGAAGCGCCATGAAAGTCATACCCCACCGTCCATTGCACAGCTTGTTCCTGTCAATTTCCAGTGTAAGATTTCCTTTTAAGAGCGTTTTGGAGATTTAAGAAACCCTAACAGGAGACGACATGTGATTTGTATTCTCATGACTGCCTCAGCTTAAATGTCTCCAGTTTCTTTATGTAACAGATTGAAGGAGGTGATTTGCTGACGTTATTTACATGAAGGTTTTGTAGCCTCCCTGTTGGCCAAGACATCAGGATTTTGGAATTTTTTGGCACTGACCTACATCTGGATTTCTGCACTCAAGGGTGCCCCACCCCCTGACCGCCTCTTGCGCACCCGCAAGTCTGAGTCGCTCTCTCTTTTTCTGACTCTGTAAAACCACACCATTGTGTATGGAGCCCTTCAGTGTTCCCTGTCACACCTATTAGGGCGGTTGGAGTCCAGTTAAAACAACACTTCCTGTCGCTCTCACAGTATCTTTGTTACAAATGTGAAGTTCGGGAGGAAGAAAAAGAAAGCGGCCTTTGGGTGTTCTTCTCCGTGCTGGAACAGTATGGAGGGAACCAAATCTGGTTTTCATCCTTGGTGCCCCACCCAGACTGAAATACAATGGATCGGGAGGAGGCCTGTGACTCTTAACTCACTCTGCAGATATTATGCTCTGCCGCCAGTCTGGCCAATCTGCAGCCCAGAACATTCCCTTGATCTTTGGGCCAAAGCAGCTTTGAATCCAATCATATAAGGCCTTAGGTTCCCGTGTAATAGTACATCCATGCGCTGTCACAGACACAGGGGAATTGCGCTAATGGTCAGCAATGTGGAAGAGGACAGACCGACTTAAGTTGTGAAACTCAGCTCCACAAGTGATGAATTTCAAGATACCGATACACCCACTAAACTTTGAAATGACATCCAAAACAATCATTCCATCTTTCTGTCAATTGCGCCACGATTATCATAAAGTCATACATATTGATCTGAACACAGTCCACAGTGCATAATGAAATCAATATTTACCACTTCCCGTAAGATATTGAAAGCACCGCATTCCATAATATAACAACATGGGGCACTGAAATTAAAGAAAGCTGGGATGAAAGAATGAAAGTCAGTTCTTACAAGCCCAGTTGTTCATCCATCAAACTCTGAAAGCCTGTTCTCCAGACTTCAGTGTCTGCGCAGTGGGTTTTGAATGATTTTCCTGTTGCAGGCACCGTACAAACAAAGGCACCCCTTTAGATTTGTGTCTCATCTCTCTCTCATAAAGGGCTTTAAGGCTGTAATTAAATTCCAATCCCCACTCTCACTTCTCCTCTGACTGTCCCCATCTCCGTGGGAGGTTGAGAAGCTGGGTTTACTGCCTGTTGTGGTTTGTTTGAAATATCCAGCCCTCGCTGGAAACCCCAGCCATAATGATAGAATTCACACATGTGGTGCAGGGAGAGGACTAAACGGCCTCCGCTAATACACTGCTGCGACATCCAGTCTGGTCAAGCAGTTGAGACATTGCAGCACATGTACGTGTCACACTCACATCACCACCTTCTTCCTGTGAACTGCAGGACTGGAACATTCTCACGCAAAAAGAAGTAATGGATTGTTTTTCCAACACGTTGCTTCTTCATGCATATGACAGTGGTTTTCAGGGTGTTAAGATGCCTGTGCAAATAAGCCAATCATACCTATCAAAGCTTTCCATTAACAGACGGCCACCTACTCCCAAAGTGCTGGCATCAGCCCATAATAGTGCCAGCAAACTGGAATCAGCTGCAGCAGCAGGCTGTCATCTGGGACCCCTGAGAGTGATATCAGGGGCTAGACTGTGCAAGTCCAGTCCGGCAGGGAGCAGCGGGAGAGGATGGATGAGTTCTGCACCACTGATCCAGAGTGACAGTGATGGACAGGTTCAGAGAGGAGAGTTGATGGCCAAAGTTTTTCTCCTGTCTGGACAATGTTTGAAAAGATGGATATGACGGCTGCAAGGCTTCGCAGTCCAACAGGGTTATGTGTGTCTGTTCCAGAGTGTTGATGTGAGTGTGCATTCATGTCAAACGGTCAGGCAGAGCCATAAATGTGAAAGGTGACACTGAAATTTAAAACTTGTTTTCATGTTCTGTAAAACACAGCGCTGTATTAAAGATACAGCACGTCTTGTCAAAACACAGTAATGCCTTAACGGCATTATTTCAATAATCATTCATTTGCATATTATGCTAATGTATTCATCTGTTTATTATTTAGCCTGTCAGAAAATAGTGATGAGTGGATACCTCCTTTTTGGAACTACCATTTATAACTACAATGAAGTAAAACCTAGTCAAATATACAGAGAATTGTGGTCATAAATCTTGCTCTTCCTCTGTCCACACATACCGGTCACCAGCCACCTTCTGCAACCTCTCCCTAACAACCTCTTTTCTTCAGCCTCTGAGATGCACTAGTAAGTCCAGAAAGGATACAACAATTACTTCACATGGGGTTGAGAAGCAACTGTCTTGTTATAACACTGATTTATTTGTCACACGGCATGTTCTGCTGCAGCTCATACTTCATCCACAGCCCAGGTTCCCTCTGACAGGTAATTACATCAACTTCTCAAAGGCAGCAAAACGCTGAACAAGACGACACCCCAGCTAAAATGGCGCTGATATGAAAGCTGGCTACCAATATTTCTGATTTGATGACTTACAGCGTTCTTGCAGGCCATAGTTACATGAGAAGCCTTCAACCACATGCTTTTTAGAATTAGAATGGTTTACTATAAGAAATGATTGAGCAACGAAACTGGAGCACTGCTGTGTGCAAAAGGGTAAAATAGAATAAAATAAAAACAATGCTAAAACTATGGGATAGTACAGGTTGAGAAGGAAAGCAAGTATTTATTTTTTATGAGATCAGAGATGTTGGATTAAAAAAAAGTCTCTGAACCTTGTTGTCAGTGACCTGATGGACCTGAGGCAGGTCAAACATGCACCGGGTGCTTGTTTGTTGCAAGTTATACTGTACATGCCTGAACAATATTTCTCCCAAGTACTCAGCAGCATGTAACTGTTAGCGAGTTAGATTCGATGTGCTATTATGAGAAATGACAAGTAACACAATTCAAACCATTTCAGGACTCAGTCTTGCTATATCACCTCCATACGTTGGATCATTTCTGACTGAGACTTTCCCTTCATGATTTGTTGTTCCTCCAGGGAATACCCAGTATATCTACAACAGGACAGATCCCTCTCCCCTCTGGAAATAAACTACAACAGAAGCCCTGTCATCCCCAATTCTCCTGGACGGCTTCAAGGTCTCAACTGTATCTCACACAACACATGTCTAAATGTGAATTATGTTTATTACAATACAAGCTTAGTAAGGGGATTCATTCACAATCAATACTCCTAATAGACCCGGTCCAGAAATACCAGCGTGAAATGACAGATGCATCTACCCGATGTGGAAGGCTGACATGCAGCATTTGGAATCTGCAGTGTGAGGGACTGCTTCCTCTTTTGCGTGAGGTGGTCGGCTCTGGGTTTTGGACTTCAGGGGCTTTGTGAGGTTGTTAAATATGTTCCTGCTCACTTTTCCAGCTGCAGCCTCTAAACCTTGCATTAAAAAAATACCCCTGAAAAGCCACCAGGGGAAACAAGTATGAAACTTATTGCACCATTTAATGTTGTTTTTTTGAAAAAACAGAAAGCAAATACATGGAGCTACTAGGTGTAGCTGAGCTGAAAAGATCTGAAGAGCATCTATTTTTAATATTTCTTTAAACCTGAAATTACACAAAGTACAGTGAAATTTAAAATACACATAAAAAGAAAAAAAATAATACTAGACTTGCAAGACAAAAAAATCTTGGTGGTGGTGACGGTAGCTTTTAGCAGTTAGCAATTACAAAAGGGTTCTGATGGCTCTGCTTATCGTTTCGATATGTCAAAGCACGTTTTTAAAGCAGACCACACGATCTATAAAATAATCCGATACCTTCACTATATGGAAAGGGAAACACTCAAAATGTATCCTATGAGTAAAAACAATGTCCATGTTATAAAAAAAATTTCCTTTCCTTTGTCTACTGACAGACGTGACTGACAGTCAATCCAGGCGTGCTCCTTGCATGTTAACTGTGAACTACGACTCCACTTTAACTCAGTTTTACAGGGCTGCAGCCTTTGAGTCAACATGAGATTCAAATCCATCTTGAATCTTAAATTATATGTTAGAGCCTGGAATTTTTTGGACATTCTATGTAATATATATCTTGTTGTATCAGGCTGAAAGCCATATTTACTTCCACCAATGAGGTTATGATTTTTGTGCCATTTGTCTGAGCTTGGAGGAGAGACTTAAAGGGCCCAGAAGAAGAACATTTTGGGTAGATCCATAAAACTTAGTTCAAAAATATATACTGCATATATATACAGTATGTATACATACCGTTGTTCTCTGAGTCAGTGAGTTTGATTAGTAACCAGGACCTTTTGTTTCATAAAACCTCTCACTCTCAAGGCCATGTTCTGTATTTCCTGTCCATTTATCTTATTTTAACCTCTGTATACACTCTATAACACAGAGGAACAAATACTACCATCAAAATGTTTCCTCTCCTACATATTACTGATTTCACAGCGCATCTCATTCTCATTCTAAGTAAATAAACATAATCTTGTGTCAAGCTCTCTCTCTGTATAGAAAATGTGATAACACAGGGCAGGAGTGCAGTGGGCAAACTGACCAGATGAAGGTATGCTCCCTAAAATGCTGCTTTTCATTTGAAATGCACCCCTCCGGACATTTGTTTATGGTGGGAAAAGTGTGACGTTGTGTGAATGTTGCACTGTGCTCTTCGCAGTCTAAAATGTGGAAAATATATGCATGTGTGGGGAGTTCTCAAGCTGCCTTGAGCTTTTTTTAGTCCGATCTCACGCACAGCAGAGAACACAGAGCTGTGGAGTGACTTTCACTAAATTAACCTGGTTTTCCTTTGATTATTTCAGAGTGTTGTTTGTGTGTAAATAATAATAAATAAAACCACCTCACTTTCAAACTACACTTCGTTTGTTTTTATTGTTTATTTTTGCAATCTCTGCAAATGGTTACACTTACCAGGAAAACTGAGGGAGCAGAGTTGTATTTTATCAGTCCAAGTCACACCAGTCACCCACATACAGCAAACATCAGCAGTTGGAGGAAAACTGCCTTGATGATGGCAAAAAGGTGAAACAGCTGAGCCCAGGATCAACTTCCATTATTTTATTTTAGAAAAGTGTCTGGAATTCTTCCAAAGCAATTATTGCAACCCCCAAAAAAAGAGGTGTTAGACCAAAGCCGTTTAGCTCTTTTAAAAGTTTGTCTTTCTATTTTTTTTTTTTCACAACACATTTCCAGAAACCTTCCCAAACACCTTTCAATTATCTTTTTGTGTTGCTCACATGTGTCTGCAGGTGGTTTGGTGCTTATGTGTCTGTCAAACTCCTAAATGTTGAAATATGAATTTCGATTGATGTGAAGGTCATTAGGTGTCTACAAGACAGCGATAATAAAACATGTCACCGTGAGCAGTAGCTCGCTGCATTGCAGCGCCGCAGTGCTATTCATTTTAAAGAACAGTTGTTTTTTTTAAGCCGTCACTTTAATTTCCAAACTAATAGCATCGGAAAACATTGCTTTTGGCATCTTTTAAAGGCAATTCCTAGCATGACATTGATTATCCTGGCTTTATAATCATCTCCACATGTAACCATACCAGTGTATTTCTTCTCCAGACAAGGTCTAGTGCATCCTGGGTGTGATTGAGCACAGCCACAAATAAATTAGCTGTGAATAAAGTACTTTTAAATGAGACACCCTGCAGCGTATTGCTATATGTTCTCTCAGTGATCCAACCGTGAAGTCAGAGGTAATACTGCAAACTGCATTGTCATTTGGACCTTACTTTTCTCTAACACTGTGTTTTACGTTGTAAAAAACGTCGCTTTTCTGTTCTTTTGAGGTCTAAATTTAAATACAATGGGTTCACGTGTGTGTTAAATGCTGGGGTTTCCCTGTAAATAATGGCCAGGGATATGGAAAACATCTGTGATAACGTTATGAATGATCTACTTCTTGAAACATTTAGATTCCTTCTTATGCATGCTTCAGCAAAAAAAAAGAAAAAAAAGAATCTTTGAGATGAGACTGATGTTTCTGTCTTCTGTCTCTGGAATATCTTATCAAAAGGTTCTTTGAAGTGGGATGTACTGTAAGAATCACCATGTTTTATTTTTGACTGAGTTTGAAGTCATGTTGGATTTACTGGACTTACTTAGTCACATTTTCCCTTCTGCTGCATTTTAAAAATCACAATCATTATGTTTTTTGTCAGATGGCAAAAAAAACTGCAGGAACAATTCCTTAAATATCAGAAAAAATTCCCTTGAGATTTTGACTAATGGCAGTCATGTGTTCCATTTTTGTCAAATGGGAGCCCATTGGTATTATTTTAACAAAAACACACTCTCTCAAGTGTGTTTACTGTATAATGGGTGTGACAGGCTACCTTTGCCGGAGTCTGAGGTCACTGTGGGTGTTTCCTACAAGGTGTGACAGTTTTACAGCTGCAGGGCTCAGACTTGGATTGTTCCTGACATGTTAGATCGCCGTTTCTCTCCGACGGTCACGCAGCCTGTCGTTCTCGCTGTGAAATGTAAAATTCTCCCTCTTTGTTTCTTTAATTTCCTCACGCACACACAGGCAGTAAGTTAGATCTAGTATTCCTGAGTCGGACTCTAGAGTATTTTCGAGCATTAAGTCTTAATCTCTTCTAATTGACATCTTTGTGGAAGTCAAGGGAATGCCATATTTCTTTTTAAGCAGCCTCTATTGGAGTGGCTTGCTGTAGCCAGATCCTAAACATTCGAGCAAGAAATGTCATCATTTTACAGTTTAAAAACAAGATTGTATTAATCACTAAGAAACTATGTACAAACACCAGCAGACAGTTCAGATCACCACGAACAAAACCTAAAATAATACTGCTGTACTGCTGATAGTCTATACCGGTAAGGACGATATACGTTATTCGTTTCCATTCGTTTCCATGTTTCCAAGTTGCAACAATGTGACGGTGCGTGATTAGGGGTTGTTTTGCTGTTTTGCTGCTTTTGAGGGCAAAACTTCTTGGGCTTTGATGGAGCTTTAAATGCAGAGAACTCAATTCAGCCAAGGCCATGCACTGTTGCATGGTGGGACAGTGGTAGCAGGAGCCTGTCAGATGTTCTTTATCTTCCTGCTGCAGAGGGAAATGCAGAGGAATGTAAGCTGTACATTTACAGAGGCCCGGTGGAAATATAATACTCCTCCTGCATTGTGGCCGGGCTAATATAATTATGCATAGTTCCTGCACCAGCTAAAGAAAAGATTCCTATCCGAGAATATAAACATTGTCCGCAAGAACGCCTTTTTTGTTTTGATAGTAATAATGCTGAGAATTATTTTTTTCCTCAGCAAGACCTTGGTGGAGAAGGTCAAAAAGCTGATTCTGTAAACAAAATCTTTTAAGAGAAGTTTGGAGCAATTCCTGAGGGAGGAAAAACTATTCTCCCACACACTGAATCACAAGTATCTACCACACATACACATATGCATCATACAAACAAATTGAAAAGAGAATAGGCAGAGTGAGTAAATATGGGAGAGGCCTGTGTGTACATATACAGTACATGCATACATGCAGTCAGCACACACACATACCACATTTTGGACGAGGCTCTGTGATCTGATTTTGAATGCAGCATCTTGTTTGATGTCTTTTTGATGATGGACATGAAATAATGTCAAACTCACCAGAGGCTGGAACATCAAACGGATCCAAATGAAAACACGGTAATGTCTTCTCGGACTGAGCCTTATTGCGCCTTCATTTGCCACTGCCCCATGGAAGTTGGGCTTTGACTGTGAACAGATAAAAGATGAGTTGATGAATGAGTCACTTTCATCTCCAACAAACTTTGACAACTTTTTCATTTGCAACGCAAACACTGCGTGGCTAATATATATCGCATCACATTAGTATCAGATAATCACAGATGGTAATGTCAGAGTTCCAATGAAAAGCCAAAGGTAGCGCTTTGAAGAGGATGCATAGCTGGAAATCATCGACAGCACCACAAGGAAAGTCTAGAGTATGCTGACATGCTTTGTGTCAAGAATTCCATTCCTAGTCTCATTGGGGGAGAGGATGTGAGCATCTATGTATCTTGTTCGATTTTAGAATCCAATGTTCTTTAAGATAATAGGGTGAAAGCTAATATATGGCACAGGTGACTTAGTGATAATGAACCAATATATATGCATCTTACAAAAAATGATGCTTATGCTTGGCAAAAGGGAGCTCAGCACATTTATTCATCACAATTTTGTCTGTTATGAAAATGCAGACAGGAAAACTTCCACTACTCGCTGGAACATCACATCCCCCAAAGGGTTAATCTCATATGAAGCCTATTGTGAGCTGCCATGTCGATTCTCCAGTGTTTATAATAAAGAAGCTTTCACAGACAGCGCTGAGCCATTCCGAGTGAGCGGGTCATCGACTTTGCTTTTAATTTGATTTATAACTGAACAGAAGCCAAGTTTCCATATAATTTAAAGACTCCCAAGGCTTTTGGATGACTCTGTGTAAACCTAGAGCATGATATTCAAACAACGAGGCACACGGCCATACTGGACTCAAAGCTCTGCCAAGGCCTCCACATCACTCTCATGACAGCAAACTGGCACCCAGCACTAATAAAGTCCACCACCCACCATCCACAGTGTCCATGCGCCTAGTGTGTGTGGTCACTTGGAGCAGCATCCAGGTTTGATTTTTATGTGGAATTTACATGCTTTCCGTGTCTTCTTCCCATCTCCGAAAGCATGCTGAGATTAAATGTTCACTGTAAATTTCCTGTGAGGTGTGAATGGTTGTCTGTTTTTCATGTAGCAGCTTGTCCAGGGTGTACCCAGCCCTCCACCCGTTGACATCGGGGCTCGGCAGCAGCACAACCACGACCCGTAAGGGGGAATACGTGGACGAAGGTGAAGGTATGTGTGCACACGCTCTTGCAATGGGAGACAAGTTCTTTCATATCTAACACAGACACTAGAGTTTATTTGAGGCGTGATCACAAACCTGTAAAGAAATCATCAGATATTCAACAAAATATTTGTTAATCCGCTACTGAAAATAATCCCCGGTATATCTTGTATTTTTTTAGATTTCTGTGTTGATCGTATTGAAAAAAGGAGACATCAAAGTCGTTTGTCTCCATTCAGTTCATGTAGTATTTATTGGTTACTTTACTTTCCGAACAGATCATTTCTGATCATGTTGGGTCGATTTTTTCATGTTCTAATGTTCATTCATTCATTTTCTGCTGCGTAATCCGTTTACGGGTCACGGGTGTGCTGGAGCCTATCCCAGCTGTCAACAGGCAAAAGGCGGGGTACACCCTGGGCCACATGAAAGACAGACAACCACTCACGCACACACTCACACCTGAAGACAATTTAGAGTAACCTCAGTACGCTTTAGCCGGAGTACCAGGAGAGAACCCACGGTGAGAGCATGCAAACTCCACATAGAAAGATCCCAGATTAGAAAGCAAACCACCCATGTTCTAATGGTTTCATTGAAATACTAGAGATTATAAACAAGTTAAACAATGTCGAAATTTCTGTTTCT
>CAAKHB010002226.1:133488-170694 GCA_901007665.1 Aeoliscus strigatus
ACGGGTCACGGGTGTGCTGGAGCCTATCCCAGCTGTCAACAGGCGAAAGGCGGGGTACACCCTGGGCCACATGAAAGACAGACAACCACTCACGCACACACTCACACCTGAAGACAATTTAGAGTAACCTCAGTATGCTTTTGTTGGAGTACCAGGAGAGAACCCTAGTGATGTGTCGTTCGCGAACGTAACGGCTCTATGAGCCGGCTCTTTGAGGTGAACGACGGGAGCCGGCTCCCCACCAATCAGGAGCCGGCTCCCTTCGAGACGCTTTTTTTCTCTTGAAGGCGCACGTGATTGGTCAATATGCGTGGTGCCGTCTCTGTGTCTGCGCTGCTTAGTGCGCTGAGCAGAGGAGGGAGGGGCGGCAGCCTGGCACACGAACGGGTCAAGAGAGGAGAGAGAGTGCAACACGGAGGACAAAAAGAAAAAAAATAAAGAAAGTAAAAAAGAAATAAGTCAAAGCAGGAAAAGGAGCCATATTTTGACTCATTTTAATTATATTGATGGCTCCAAATCAGAATGCATTGTCTGCAAGACCAAAATATCATATAGAGCCGGCTCAACCAACAACCTCCACAGGCACCTGAGAACTGTCCACCCAACAGCTCCACTGGAGAAGCGACCAGTTGAACCTGGTATTAATGAAGGTGCCAGTGTGTCATCTGTAACTGTTGCTGCTGCTCCTGCTGCTGCTGCAGTGTCAATGGCATCATTCAGTAGAGTGAAAAAGTAAAGGCTATTATAATATAGTAGTATAATACATTTTGTTATTAATTATTCATTCATTTCGTGCATAATGTTACGTTATTATTGGTAATATATCGATTAAAGCAACAAAAAACTCTGAAGAGCCGTTTGGGAGCCGAAAGAGCCGGCTCTTTTTAGTGAGCCGAGCCAAAAGAACCGGTTCTCTAAAAAGAGCCGGAATTCCCATCACTAGAGAACCCACGGTGAGAGCATGCAAACTCCACATAGAAAGATCCCAGATTAGAAAGCAAACCACCCATGTTCTAATGGTTTCATTGAAATACTAGAGATTATAAACAAGTTAAACAATGTCGAAATTTCTGTTTCTCTCTATCAAACTGAAACAAAGCGTCCACCTGTTACTTTTAGGATGGACATGCCATTCGCCTCAGGAGACTACAACAAACCTCGACTACACGTCGAAACTAGAAACTGTTTGTCACGAGTCTTTGTCAGAGAAATGTCCAGAGAAACATTTCAAACACACACAAGTCACAACATCTCTTGGCGCCAACCACAGACAAAATCTAGCTGATGCGGCACCGTTCCGTATGGTGTTGATCTACATCTTACCTGACCCGATGACGCCATTGCTCCACCTCTCCCTCAACCCGCATGCGCTGACTTCGCCAACAACAATGGCGGGTTACCGTGTTCCATTGGTTCTGCTTTGGTGATTTGTCTCACTCCACAGAAATGTCTCCTTTTAAGTTCGAGCCACCATCGTCGTCTTCGTGTGTTTTTAATCGTATGCTCATGTTTTATTCGGTTTTGGGTTTGGGTGTATTTCTGTGTCAGCGTTACTGCGCCACGCACAGGCCTGGCATGTATACTACAGCGATTTCAGCGGTCTCGTGTGGACACATTCAATGAATATGTGTAAAGGTGAGAAAATAACCAGCCCTTCGCAAGCAAAAGCAGGTCTATATGTTCGTTTTTGGTCAAAACAAACGGGGAAACGTGAATGAACAGACATCTGTGAACAAGAAAAAAATTCACATTTATTTGATATCAAACAGGAGTTGAATTAAATATCAGCTGATGATGGGCTCTTACAAAACAAATAAAATGAACCTAAACATTGCTGCCACAACTTTTTCAACCATGTTCTTTTTTTCTTTATTTTGTTTTTTGAATACACTTCAGTTAATAAATTAATTGGTGTCAAAGGATGAGACAATTCTGCAAAACTGCAGTATCACATTGACACAAACACAAGTCTTTAAACCTGACAATTTCTTTCAAGTAAAATAAATTACACAAGTATCCAATTCCCTCTGAATCTGTGCATGGTCCGGTGATAACAAATATACTACTGGCAAAAACTCATCATTCATGAAAGCAAAAGCACTTCACAAGCAGAGACGTGAGCATGATTCTTTATGGATTGATATCGCTTGAAATATTTCTTTTATCATATTCAAACATACTACAACAAGTCAAGTGTGAGAGGAAAAAGCACATTTCCCCTGAAGATATCTGAAGATCCTATTAACATTGAAAGGGCGTAACTACTGAATGGTTGCCATGGATTTTTTTTTTTCTTGTTTCCTCTTTTTCATTTGACTTTTTTTACACTAGTGGTACAGCAAAATATATTTTCTTTAGCTGTTACTTTGACAACAGTTACTTGTGCAATAGAGAAAATATAAGGCCTGAGTCTGAATTAGTGGTTTCTTAACTTTACAGTCCTGAATGTGGAGCCACACTAGTTCTAGTTCTGTACATTGTTACTAAAAAGACCCTGGTTCTGCAAAGTCCTACAGGAATATGTCACGAGTTTTATTGTTCTTTGCTTGGACTTTTTTTTTTCATCTCCTTTTCTTCAACTCGTCGTTCACACAGTGGCCCGTGTGTTGTTCTCTGCACCTCTTCAGTCCAATAGCAGAGCTTTCACAGTCCACATTTGTCTGGCCTCCGATGGACGTGTTTTAAGTGTTAATGAGATCTGTGTGCAAAAGTCATTTATTCATTCCTTTACCCACCCAACAACACTTCACTTCCTGTTCTAACAGGAAGAGTATGTGGAGTGCGGAGCCAGACTTGCCGGCTCTCTTGACATCAATCGAAAGCACCCATCTGTTCAAACCTGTGCACATAACACCAGCCAGCTCAGAGGCTTGTAATGAGCTGCATTTGTCCATCGCTGGGGGCCTCTCCTTCCTGTGCACAATCTTCACTGTTGGGTGGAATGATGCAGCCGTCGCTGGTGCCTCGATTTATGTGGTAATAGGACAGGGGCTGTGGTGCATCACCAAGCTCGGGCATGCTTTTATGATATGTGTCCTCGCTCTCGCTTCGAGGTGAGGGGGAGAGGTCCTCCTCCTCATCCTGCGGATATGAGGAAGCTGAGGGTGAGGGCGAGTCTCTCAAGTTGGGCATGCTAGTGTAAAGCGAGTCTCTATTATTGTTGGGTGAGTGAGAGCCCACGTCCTCCACTGCAGTCACAGTCTCAGAGCCATGGCCACCTTGCCCCTCCAGATGACTGGGGGCTTTCTGGGCACTGTAGAGCAAGGAGTGAGTCCTCTGGGGCAGGAGAGGGGCCTCCAGCGCCTCTTTGTGGTGGGGGTGCAGGAGCAGCTCCAGGGTGGCGTGGCCTCCTCTTCCACTTCTTCTCTGGGGAGACGACGCCTCGGTGTGATCCGCCACAATGGCATCATCTTCGCTGCCGCTGCCACCCCCACCTCGGTCAACTGTCACCCTGGTCTGCGGAGGCAGGGCTCTGTCCCTCTCCCTCTGGGCGTCACGACCTTTGGGGGGCCCACGGGGCCTAAGGTTGTTGTGGACTATCTCAGATATGATCATCTTCTCAAAGGCAGCATCGTCCAGGTTTAGACCGCCCAGCTCACCTGGGGCTCGAACGCCAACGGCCTCATAGTCATCGTCTCGCAGGGAGTAGCTGTTGTTGAAATTGCCATTGAGGGGAAGGGTGTCCATGGCACTGATGTCCCTGCTGTTGCTCAGAGAGTTCTGTCCTGCAAGAAATGGCAAAAAGGACAGGTGAGATAGAAAAATTCCAATTTGACAATGCACCATCCACATGTACTTGATACTGCTCAGGACACTTCCATCTTGTGCTCTTTGATCTCAGGGTTAATTACATTATACAACCGAAATCTCAAGAACCCAATTAGCTGCATGCACCGTGTCTGTATTCTTTGTGGATGAATATCCTCATAGCCAATCTAAGAGATTATCCTGAACAATATAAGAGCAACGAGGAAAAATGATGGCAGAAACGCAAACACATAAAAAAACATAATAATACAGCAGCACACTATGAAGAGGCCAATGAGCAGGTAACAACATGGCAAACACACAAAATGCAACAGACGAGATGAGAGCAAAAGAAATTAATAAGTACAAGCTGATGAGGAAGTGTTGTGACATTAACAACGAATGAAACATTCCGCCTGTTAAAAGAAGGCAAGACAAGTAATATCCAACACAGATGGCCCGCCACCTTTCTGCACTGGGGCCCCACGAGCACAGCCACAACCCCCACACCACGACAGACAGGCACGGTGCAATGACTCACTTCGCCACCACTCACATCAAGTATGTCTGCTCAGGCTATCTGGCCTAAGAACAGCTGATGTGCAAAAAAAGTAAAACAGATGCGTTTTTTCAGTTGCAGCAGAATCAACAAAATCACTGAAATAAGACAAAAGTGGAAGCTCGCAAACATCCAGCGTGGATTCAGTCGGTCCGTCCGCGATTGTGTCCTTGCATTTAGCTAGATTTTAGAGCAAGCAATGCATTGCTCAAATTATTACAAGAGGATGGAGAAGAAATTGTGATTTCTGCCAGTTTGGTGGAGCTAAAGGACAAATCAAGGACAAACTGAATCCTGGACTCAGCAGGTGAAAGGGTTCAGCAGCAAGCTAAGTCTTTTTTACAAACTCTACAAGAAAAGAAGGGACATTTCCATATAAAATGAATTAATTTCCTTTTTTTCCTTCCAACCTATCTACCAGTTTCCTGTGAACTAAATACCCCCCCGACAGACACACACACACACACACACACAGAGGAGAATGCTCTAATATTGCGCAACTCTGAGACTAAGCTAGTAGTAGGATGAAAGTGGAGGGGACAGCTTGATTTGATGGGAGGGTTTTATTTCCTGGCTACGCTGTGAACCTCGAAGTGAAAGCTGACATTTTTCGGGGTGAAGGCGGTGTCGTCACAGGCGTTGCGGTGAGGGTGTCATAGTTTTGGGTTTCAGACAAGCGTGTCAGCAAATGGATGCACTGAATTCAATCTCTGAAAGTGCCATCCGACATTTCTAAAAGTGCAAAGGTGCAAGACAAAGTCAGAAGAAGGATTATTAGACACATCTCCGAATAGACCCCAGTCCAGATTTGCATTTGTTTATGCACAGACAGGTATTGTCTACTGGGAGAGAGCAGGAAATGATGTGAACAGAATTCAACTGGACACCATGACAGCTGCACTCTGGGAACCGATCCAGAGGAGATTCGTCCAAGATGTTCTTACACATTTAACTGCATGGGATGAACATCTGCAGAGCATTACTTAGCATTAATACACTTACAACAGAGGACACACTCATCCTTTTGCGGACGCTAAATGTAATGACTATAACAGGCGAAATTTGAAAGAGCTCATGTTAAAGTTGACAGTCTCTCAGCACATCGTTCATACTTGGTGATCTTCACACCAGGGTTTGACATTTGTTTGTCAGGCTGTTGCTCCCGCAACTCATACTACTTCCATATGCTAAATCCCATTTTTCCTCCTACATGTCTTGATCTCCTGAGTTTAAAAAAAAAAAAAGGCTCTCAGTGTGGGTAATAATCCGCAGAGTGACGCGTTTGTGTTGGAACACGACAGCGTCTAGCCTCAGGGGGAGAAGAAGCATTTCTGAGGGTGAAGGAGATGTTTACGCCGGCACTCGGGACAACCTGTTAATTAAATAGTGCCACTTTTATCTGTCTCTGCTGCTGTGATGTTAACGTGCAATTATCCTACATTGATTAAGCAGGTAATCAGTTTAAGGTAATAAAGCACAAGCTGTCTCAATTCTGCGTCGGAACTGCTGAGCACACATACACACATGTACAGGCACACACACGCACACGCACACACACGGCTTGTACGATGTCTTTGATTCTTCTTACAAATATTGTTTTGGTTTCAGCCCTGTGTTATTATGAGACATAGATTCCTTGTGACACAGCGAGACTGTAATGATTGCATCTGGTCCTAGTTCTACATATTACAGCATAATCCGTCTGTACACACCTCCCATTAATGCTGCTTTTCTATATTCTCTTTTATCATCAAATGCTTGAGAATATCTGATGGCTATGACTCTGCCCGCACTGCGTCATGCGCTTCTGTTTCTTTTTTTTTTTTTCGTCTTCTTTGATTGGGTTTCTTTTGCTCTGCCAGCAAGGAACTAGGCCACCATAAACACTGACATGATTGAAATCAAACTTGGTCTAATTTGAAGTGACCTGAATGAAATACAGCAATTTTCAATGTGTTACCATCCTTAAACACTGAGTAATGATATAAATGATCAGGACCGATGTGCAAAGAGCTCTTCCTCCAAAAAAGATCAAATCAATGCTCGGAGGAGGAGACGAGACAGAATCACAGTCCCTGAGTGTATATCTCTCTGGGTTTACATGCGAAAAATGCACATCGGTGAGCATAATATAGGGACGGTGGCAGACATGAGGAATAAATGCTGCAGTTATTCTAATGCATTCTGTGTCAGAGCCACATCGCTCTTCCATAAACCAAGCAGGTTCATTTAACATTTTGTATTTGTGTTCTGAGACTGATTCCATTTTTATACCTGTTCTTCATCACCTGTAGCACCAAGACTAAAATCTCCAGTGATGTGGTTGAGGTATAGACAGATGCTGTTATGTTGATAAGTTTGACATGAATGTTTAAAAGCTACTGACGAGCACCTCTTGCAACTTTTTCTCCTGTTTCCTCTTTATCCCCTTCAGACATTGAAAAAAAAGCTTATTTCTAAGCATGCTGAATAGTTGCTTTAAGAATAACGGTGGAGGGTAGATGTGCACCTGGAGAGTGAAAAGCCGGTGGAGAGGGGGTGTTGCACACCACAGTTTCTGCCAGCAGGTTGTTATAAGGGTTAGTGTCGTGGGTACGGAGGAGAGGGTTAGTTAGGAGGTAGTTTCCAGTCATGCCTGAAATAACAGGAAGAGAGAGAGAGAGAGAGAGAGAGACAGAGAGAGAGAAATATAATCAGGGACGGTCAGGTTCAAATAGGATGATGTACGTCATGGTCTGAGGCAGGCTGTCGACATAAACAAAATCTGACACCGCAAAATGTTTCTGACCTGTGAACCGTCTATTATGGACAAAGACATTGGTCAACGCAAGACATTATCCAAACAGGCAGCTGATCTGGCTGACAAACAATATCATCATGACACGTCTTGACCAGGCAGCACAGCTGCAGTGAAACAAATTCATCCCAACTAACCGCTCCCTCTGAGACACCAGACAGAAACTGTCCATACGGCCTGCCATGGATAATATAGTGTCCCCATCATCTCCAGCATGCATGTGTGAATCCTCAAGAATGTAAGAACTACTCTCCATCACTTAGATTGATAGTGGAAAAGCTCGGAGCTGGCATCTACCCCATACAACGACAGCCAAATTCTGCATTGGCACTGTCTGGAGCGTGAGCTTTACGATGCTGGGATGTATCCCAAAACCTCCTCCGACCTCCGACTGACTTTGCTCACCCCCTCACCTTCATCCTGACAGTCACCACAGGGTGAAGTGGAGTTAGGACGCTGCTGCAGAGCCTCACGTCAAGGTTGATAGGATTTGAGCTAATCAGTCACATTAGGGACTAAATGTGACACCTCCTTTCCGTTTCCCTTCTCTCTTTTTTAAGAGGATCCCAGAGAGAAGGAAAGTGCAGGAAAAAGGGTATGAACTTTTCCATACAAGCGACATTTAATGCTATTTTTGATTTCTTGACGTTCAGAGCAAGGCAAAATTAAAGTGTTATCTTCTTTTTGGAGTTGGCCTGGAGCCATGAACGCAGCATCCATTGATGTGTTTATTTCAAAACGCTCCATCACAAAGAGAATAGCATATGTGTCTCGTCTGGTGGAGGACGAAAAGCTTGCTTACCCTGGTTGAGTGTGGAGGTGCTGTTTATGTCTCCTGAGATGAAGGAGGACTCCGACTGTTTCCTCACAGTGTCGTTCCACATCCGCCTGATGCGGCTCTGGTTCGGGAGGAAAGGAGCCTGATCAGGACTCAGCATGGTGTTTGTCAAATGTTCTGACCCACTGCTTTGAGTGGGTACGTGGGTTTCTGTTTCAAACCTGCACTTGAATATGTGATTATGTACAAACGAGATCCAATTCTGGGGCTGATGTGAGCACAAGCTTGCACCGAACGGTGAAGAGGTGGATAAGTCAATTATATGACTTTTCTTTCTTCTGAGAGGAGCCTTTATTCTCTACATTTTCTACAGTTTACTTTGCAGTCTTTGTAAGAAGGTCAAAAGCCACAAAGATACTTTCAACATGAATGCTGGCAGCTTATTTTTATTACTGTGCTGATCTTACAACTTGAAGCATGCAAAGTGAAACCTTTTTGGATGGGCCAGAGTCGGGGGGTGTGTCTAGTTTTTACTCACCCTAAACTGTCATGAAATCATTAATGCTGGCTTAAATATGCGTTCTGTGTCTGCACCCACCAACCTGACGTCACTTTTTCTAGAACTGTCGTCTAGCAGTCACATCCCTATAAGGAGGTTCCCTGATGGTGGAACGAGCTACCAGAATTTGTCGGTGCAGGTGTGTCCTTTGCTATCGAGCTGTCACCACATGGCAATTATATGTCAGAAAGGTTCTAACGTAATCAGGGTGACAACGCTGAGGTCTTCATGTTACCTGAGTAGCGGACGAGTAGCGGGCTGTCGATCGAGAAGTTGCCGTCTTGGCTGAACTGTGGGAGCCCTCAGGGGGCAGAGCGCCGCAGCACTGGGACTGACGGAAACATTTGCTGTACTCTTTGCGGACCTGCAGAGGAACGAAAAATCAGGGCAGGATGAGCATGCAGATCCAGACGGTAACACAACCCCCCCACGCGCCAACACGCCCACGCTCACAATGGATGCACATTCCAAATCTTTTATCAAATGCCATCCAGCTGACAGCCGTTTAAATGTCACAACTGTGAGAACAAGAATAACCAATGTGGTTGTTTATGTTGAAAAACAGAATCCGTGGTGCTGAACGTACAAATGTAGAATGTTCCACTGAAATTCACGGAACAAGTTATAACTTTCCTTTAAACCGACTGACATATACGATATAAACTACATGGGTCTGCTGTCTTTAGCGTGAGGATGGTATGTGAGGCATTTTTTTCTTAATCCATGTGTGAAATCAGCTTCCTGACATCCTGCCTCAGGTCTGCTCTGGTACGACAAAAGTCACACAGAACAAGATCTTACTTTTTTCTGGAGGAGGCAGTGGAAGATGAAGATGAACATTCCTTGGAGAGTGTTGAAGACGGTGAAGAGGTAAGCCATGACGATGGACGATTCATTGAGGAAGAACAAGCCAAAGGACCATGTTAGTCCGAGAAGACAAAGTAGGGCAAAAGCACCCAACACCCACGATCTGTGAAAAAGAAAAAAGAAGAAGAGCAATATTAACAAGGTGATTTTTGCTTTGGTGATTGTCTCCTGCTGGACAGAGGAGGTGTCCTGAATAAACACTGCATTGTGTATTTCAGCCCTGTTTTTTCTTGGAGCTACAGAAACAACTAGGACCATGTGAAGTTTTTTTTTTTTTTTTTTCCTGGGTGGCTTACAGGAAAACCTAGAAGAAATAGGATCACTAAACAGTCAGTTTCAATGACAATGGCTGGTTGTTATTGATACACACGAGAGAAGTGAGCCACCCCGAGAGAGATACGGTGAGCCGGGAGAAGAAATGTAACCGCAGCATGTCACGAAGAGATCCATAGACAAGAAAAACGAGATGCACAGTTGAGAGCGATCGGGAGCGCTGTCCAGTTCTTCATGCTGGATTTATTTCCAATAATAAAATAATCACACTAAATGCATCCAATTGTCTCACTGTTTTACAAGCTATTATTTTAGACAAGGAAACTGACCACATGACGGAACTGAGGGAACCCCTCAATAAGGAGAGCTCATATGTTTTGATAGCTCAAGATGGTGTGAAATTCAAAATCCACAAATGTGCTCCGATACGCTTTTTTTCAGAGTGGTTGCCCACATAGCATATGTTGGCCTGTCCTCAAACATACTGCTGAACAAGAAACCAGGCGCAGAAATTGTGCAGACCCATAAAAGGGTGTTGGGGAGGGGGGGCACTGGAGCAAAAGTTAGTGAAGGTCAGGAATTTTGTCAAGTTATAGATATAGCCCTGCACACTGGCAATACAAAAATATAAAAACAAAATTAAAAGGCACCATCTACAGATAGAAATAAAACCTGAAAGGGGAAAAATATAGTATGGTCAGGTTCAAAAGAAGAGAGAATCAAATAAAGTCAATGTACCTGTGGACTCTCAGTCAGGAGGCAAAATCGTGTATATCATTTTCACACACAGAGACCAAGCAATCACAGTCGGTCCACCGAATCTCTAAGAGTTACACCCCTCACCTGATACTCCCCAGCCTGCATGAGTCAGGTTTCATGGAGGTGGAATGCTTCACCATCTTGTACATTGTCACCACCAGGAAGATGACATTGACCTGTCAAAAGAGACATATGAGGATTTACAGACTGCACTTAGAATAGCATCCAATTCCTGCAGCTAACACCCATAGTTATGTTTCACATTGACTTATGGCAGCTTCGGAATATTGCTTAATCTATAGTGGTTTCGGCTCAATGGCCGGCTATGACCAGCATACCTTAACTGAGAGGAATATGAAATTTTAATGCCTCTGTGCAGATCATAAAGTACATGGAATTCCAAGGGAACGAAAGGTTAACAGAGGTTAACGCATTAGTCTACTTCACACTGCTCTGGCCTTCAATATAAGCATAGAAAGTTTCTCTTCCCTCCCTCCTGGTTGACATTATACTCAGTTACAGGTTTGAGCAAACACACAGTGAAAATCCTTGGTAAGAACATAAGTGTCTCAATCTGACGAAGCTCAGGCAGATCTGATGTACCACAAACAAAAGCTCCAGAAAAACACAGAGAGGAAAGAGAAGAGATGAGCGCCATATTTTAGAAACAATTTTCAGAGGCCAGGAAAAACACTGGAGTGATTCAAGCCATACATCCAGAGAGGTTTCCACGCTTTCCAGGACGTCTCTCTATAAGCACCTGAGGGCCTGTGACCACCAAGGGAAAGGGAGGAGAAATGCTTGAGTTTGGCCCAACATGATATTAAAGGTTTTGAAATACACAGCCAGGAAATATTCAACTATATGTGAACTTATCTGTTTATAAGAATGCATTTCCAAAGCGGGATCGATTCAGCATACACAAAGGGAGATATTTTTAAAAGCATGAGCTGGAAAGAAAAGAACTCTATAATTTAGATATAGAGTTCTCTGGTTATCAAATACTTTATTTTGAATTCCTCCTTCAACTCCTTCATTATACACATGTGGGTGCTTTCTATAAAAAAAAAAAAAAAAAAACATCACAAGGCAAGAAAAAAAGGCTTTAAACCAAAACAAAGACGAGTGAAAAGCAGATGGAAACGGACAACAGACAGAAAAAGATGGAAGCAGAAGGGAGTGGCTAGGAGGACGGTGTGTGAGGCTTTTAGATCGCTGCATAGAGTGATGCCAGGTTTTGTCTCCGTGTCACTGGGGCCGATTTACATCTGCATGAGTCGAATGGACGGAGATGCATTTAACACAGCCGCAAGTGATGACACAGATCCGGTGAGGCAGGCAGGCAGGCAGGCAGACAGACAGACAGACAGACAAAGAGGCGAGGAAGCAGGGAGGCGGAAAGCCGAGGCAAACACATGGACTCCCCCCTCCCTTGTCTCCAAGGGGCCGTCCGCTACAGTATTCAGGTCTTTTACTTCTCTGCTAAGTACATCTCAAAAACACATAACACATCTCATGCATGTATCGCATATACGGAACGATTTACATGTGTGGTGGCACATGCACCTGTGTGGATGCCGTGTGTGTTTGTTCAGGACGACGTACACACACTCCTGCATGCATGCGTGAGATGTACGTTCCGACGCGGATCGAGTCATTGTGAACACTCAGTGCACCCCATGAAATATTAAAAGGTCAAGATGGAGACGTCCGCGCGCTTGGATTGGCTGGGGACTAGTCATGATCCTCAGCAGGTCTATGAGCTGGGCACGGTTGTCTGGCCCACCCACTCATGACTTCCATGTTTCCACTGGCCCCTCACAACCACCCGGCCACCCCCACCCGGCCTCCACCACAACCAGCGGCCTTGGTTTTCACACTGAGCAAATGACCTTCATGCTTGAGATGATTCCTCCTCCTCATTGCGTGATGTGAAGATTCTCTAGATATGCAGCAAACAGATATAAGACCAATTCTGATTTCAGAGGATTACATAGCTGAGTGGACACTGACGTCCTGGTGTCAGCTTTAATGGGACCGCTTTCCTTTCATGCAAATTGATCGGAGACAGCAGCACTAAGAGGTTGCTGCCACCACACACAGAGGGAAAATCTATAAAATGTTTTCAAAGCTTTTCTTTGAAAGACGAAAAAAATGATCACGTGCAAACACGACGTACCACAATTATGACTGTTACAGGTCCAGTGAAGCTCCAGATGAAATGGTTATCCACCCTCAGCCAGCACCTGTGGTGTACAAGAAGGTGATATTAAAGAAGTCATCGCCCCAAAACAAGGCTGGATCCCATCAATCAGCTCCGCTGATGACAGTGAAGGAACCCTGACTTTGAGGGCGCTCTGGCCACATGGAAGGAGGAGGGGCAGTCTAAAAGGGTGTCGGTTGATGGACTCGTCACTTCATAGTCTGCCGGTGTTTAACGATGTGCCATGTGTAACTGAGCCTCACTAATGTGTGCTTATTAATGGACACTTCACTTAGCTCATTCCACAAAACTGTATTCTCTTGCATATGGTCCTGTCAATGTGATTTTATTTTATTATGTGTTTTAAATCTCTCAGAGCTTTTAATGTTGTGATTCTATGTTCATGTTTAGCATCTTACACCAAGACACATTCTTGGTACGTAGAAACCAACTTGGCGGTGAACAACAGATCCTCTGCGTCATAAAGCTTGCTGCTCAGATGTAGAAAATGTCCACACAAAGGCAGCAATTATCCACATGGAAAGAATAAGAAACAGCACTGCAGCTAGCCAGTGCATTCATTACCGGTGCTTCAGCTCGTAGACTTGTTTTAGCTGAGACAAGGTGTAAATTTACCCGGGGCAGAGGTGGACTGCTCTTCGTCATATTACTATCATTAGCACACACACACATGCTGTGTGGGCAAAGATGGCGCACTTACGCTCTCTGTGTGCCGTAGCTGCGGTAGTCGATGGCTGCCGAGATGCCCACTACAGCAGCTGGAAAGAGGTACCCAGCGATGTAATAGTACTTCCTGCGTGAGAATTCGCTCTCGAACACCTCGACCAGCATGAGGTAAAGCTGCACACCCTCTAGACACATCCAGGCAAACGCTGCCAGGAAGCAGAAGTGCAGAACCCCAGCGATGATGGAGCATACAACCTAAAAGGAGGACAGAGAAAGATGTTAAGAAGAAAAGACACACAGAGGAACAACTGGTTACAAATAGTTTTTTCCCACATGGTGCAAAAGGGATGAAACTTAAGTCAGACCAGGCCAGAGGTCAAACCCTGCAATAATATGAAACCTAAAATACCAATTTTGCTCTCACAGCAACATTTGTTTGCAAAAGACAAGTTTTGTTTGACATAAGCAGGTTCTGTCTTCTTCTTTCCCTTTTTCTTCCTGACCTGCGATAGTTCAGGTCAAGACAGAATCTTTTCTTGTTCTTTTTGTGTCTTTGGTCTTTACTGAAACTTTTTTCATATCAAGAATAAAAATCGAGATACTGAAGAGAGGGAATTCGTATCTTAAAGGTCAATCACAAGATAAGCTCGTTCATTAGTGTCTCCGCACTTCACATTACCTTTGGTTCGGTCATGTTGATGCCCACGAGGAAGACCAGCTCTCCAATGAACAGGTTGAGGCAGAGGTTTTTGTGGATGGTGTTGCGATCGCTCTGCAGACCTCTGAAGAAGCAAAAGGTGTAGAGACTAATGGCCAGGCACACGAGAGACACGGCGATTCCCATCCTGGTGATGACGGTGAGAAGGAGCTCATGGACGCTTCCTTTACCCTGCAGAGAAGCACGCACAGCCTGGAATGACCTTCACTTCCCCAGTCGTCGTGCCGATCGGTGGCGTTAAAGCACATAATGGTTGGTGCTGCATCTGCTGAAGTGTGAACACCTGGCGACACTCAAGCTGAACATGCCAACAGCACATTATGTGGTCTGAACCGTGACATGATGTCAACATGCGGGTGCTGTATCCGAAGCCGCATTTCAATCCGCTTCAGATCGAAAATGTAGGACGTTTCGTGATGCAAATATGCAAAATAGACTCGACCGGCGTCTGAAATATCACTCAAGGACACGGTGGCCCAAAAGTGAGGCAATGCCTCCTGCAAAATTTGTAATTTCCTTGAGGAGGGCAGACGTCTCAGTAAAGGTGGCATGTCGGGAATCCGTGTGTGGCTAAGCCTATAACCTCAGGGTTCTGGTTTCAAGCTGTGGTTAAGGTTGAGGTTAAGACAGATGACAAGGACAGGGTTCACGAGTAGGGACGTATTATCAAACTGACCACAAACGGATCCTGGACATTTATTACTAGCGAGGTCCCTGCTCCACATGCCATTTATCAAGTAATTAAACTGTAATTGGGAAAGGAGAGCGCGCCACGTCAAGAGGAGTGGAAACAGAAGTTTGAGTTGTTTCCCATGATTCTCTGGGACATATGCATGAAGGAATATTAGACACGGGCTGCAGGTAAAATATAATTAGTTCTGACAATGGTGTAGTAGTTCCTACCCTGATCTACAATCTCTTTAAAGTGACGGCCCGTTTCATTTCTCCACCTCATCTCACACCTCACGCTTACCTTCTCCCCCAGCTATAATCTAATTATCTCCACTGAAACGCCATTCTGGTAGCTGCTGCATGGGCACAACTCCATCAGCGGGATGGCAAGCAGAAACAGGCTTGTGCAGCCACTCACCACGTTTCCCCGATGAGCCATGAGGATGGCGAAATTGGTTAAGTGACTGCAGGAACAAGTGGTGTGGCTCTTGTTGGTGTCCAGCAGTTTGCAGCCCTGAGTGGACCAGTAGCCCATCATGCTCCGCTCCGAGTAATTCCAGAAGGAACAGTTGGGATTGTAGTAGTGTTCCTTCTACAAAAAAACACACAGAGGCAGTCGTACATGAATACTGTGTTATGAATGAGTGTGTGCAACCAACTTGTGTTGTATTGTGTCAGTGTCTATTGTTTCAGTGTGCTGCATCATTGGAAGAACGACTGGTGAAAGTGATCCACAACAAGAAATATAACAGACCAAATGTGGTGGGGGTGTTGGAGGTGCTTTTATGGCAAAAGTGTTAATGATTTTACTACGTTCTAAAGCTTCACTTATGCTTCTGCATTGAACTGACGTGAACCCTTCACCATCCTACCCCGTACGCCACACCACCCAGTGCCGTAGCCTAAGCCGCACCTGTGCAGTACCCTACTCCACACCGTACTCTGCCCCCAAGCAATAGCACTTCAAGCAATACCAACTGAAAGTCACTTCTTGTTACCACAGCAACACCAACAAGCTCAGCCAACAATTTTCACCTGACTTTTTCAGACAAAAACTGCCTTCTGGAAAACTGTATTTTCTCTGAAAACACAGATGTACCACTCCGAGAGCTGGGACGCAAACAGCTCTTGTCGTCTGCAGAGGTCTGCACAGTTAAATTTCTGGAGAGGTGCACGTCAAACTCTGCAATGCGCAACGCTTTGACACAGAAGCATAAATCAGGCTTTAAAGGATTTGTCCCCAAAAACATCGCGTGGCCCCTTCAGCCCAGCTGTTTTGGGACGCAGTCTTCAGAGGTGACTTACATCCAAGTGCTCCAGCGTGAAGATCACAGGGTCAGCCACAAACACCCGGCTGGACTCCTTCGTAATCGACGCTGAGAGGATGTGAGAGTTGACGGTGAGGGAGAGGTTGCGTTTGTTCCAGTCTCCCATTCCCCTCAGGGTGGCGTTCTCTGTGCCCAGGAACTGACCCAGATGTTTGTAAAGCACAAACACCAACTTGGCCACACCTGCAACACACAATAATATAATAATCAATTCACAGGCTCATTCACTGTTTGCAAGGCCTGAGAGCTTGAAGCTTACTGAAGGAAATGTGACGGCACTGATCTTCTCGTCTAACCTTTGCAGTGTTATAAGAGCAGATATCATAGAAATAGTGTATTTCTCTTGAAATACACAAAGTGCAGCATTGACCCTGTTTAAATGACTTTACAGCTAGATATAGATATACTTTGTGGCAGACTCAAGGTCCACAATGAACAGTATTTTTTAAATGCAATACCTGCCTGAATGGTTCAGTGAAGGAATAGCAGGGTTTCATAAGTAATGTTACTTCTGTCTTTTGAACACGGAGGGGTTTTCTTACCGTTTTTGCTGTTGACTTTGACCGTGTTGGAGGAGATTTGAAGAGACGCTCCGCCCTTGCTAGTCTGAGGAAACCTGAAGTCCTGCACTTGACCATCGGTGCTCAGCACATAGACATCTAAAACTGATAGGAAGAGAAGTTACTTCCAATGATTCCTTTTCACAAAGCTGAGGCTTTGATAGAGCTCCAAGCTAAATGCAGGGGAGGGGACAAGTTAGGATTCATTTATTATGCCAGCAATGCAATCCCATGTTATTTGGCACGACCCCATACGGCGCCATTTCCTTTATCTAAAACATGTTACTGAGCTATCGGTGTGTAATGTGAAAGCCTCTGAGGGAAAGCGAGGAAAACAACAACACGAGCAGCCATAGAGGATGAGCTAATGTGAGCGCACAACCTACTGCAGCATGAATGTCAAATATTCATAGGATCAAAAATATCATTGAGCTTTTACTTTAACTTTTTTCTTTCCCCTGTGGGTTCAGATAACTCTGGGCTCGACGAGCAAATCTCTGAAAATCCTCCAAATTCCTGCAACCCCTCTCCCCAGTATGCCAGCACCCGGGTGGTGCTCCCTTTGATGTGTGAAATTACTGAGGGGTCAGGAGGACACACGTATGAGCACACTCGCTCACATCAGAAACACCCTCACTTCCTCAGATAGATGGCTTCTGACAGACGGAGGACAGGGATTGTTCGCTGCTTGCTTTCCTCACCCTGCCTCGGCCTATTTTTGTTGTGTTTTGTTTTTTGGTCTGTCTACTCTGCCTCCTACTTCCACTGCTTTGTCCGGAATGTTCATCTAGACGTGGCATCTGGGCTAAATAGGGGGATCATTCTTCGAACCATCACAGGAGGTGTGTTTTTCTTCATTTGACTCTATTTATGCTTCTCCGCTGACATGTCCACTCAATTGCCGAGACAAGCGACAACTTGACAAGCTCATAAAAGCAGCAGTGATTAAGGAGCCAATATACAGCCCATTAAAAATGTATTAATCAGTGCTTTTGAAGAGACAGAGCAACTTATCGGCTTAGCTAACTACCACTTAATGGGAAAGGCCGGGAGAGAACAGATAGGGAACTGTGTGAATGGAGCATTGTCATTCAAATAGTTTCTTTGTTTTGAACCTGGAGGTCTGGATCTCGCAGCACACATCCAACACAGTTCCATTACTATGCAAGGAACGGATTAAAAATCAATGAGGTGTAAGACAAAGGGGCTGAGTGGAAGCCCATAACCGTGGCAGCAAGGCGCTACGAGGAGGAACACGACAGGTCACTGCACAAAGCTTGACTCAACTGAATGAGATCATGTTGCTAATAAACTGCCTGTGATGACACGTTCACTTGTTTCACAGATGCAGGGACCACAGTTTGAGATGGTAAATGGACCATAGTGATCAGCACCAAATGAAAGCTTCCCTACTTTGCACCCTGAGGTCTGTTTATAGTGTGAGCATTGGCACGACAAAACCAAAGGCACCTTAGACATTTAAATGCTGGGAGTCGCTTTTACTCTGCTGCTGCTAGAAGATCTCCTCTCATCAACACTCCTTTCTCAAGATTAAGTAACAAAATCATTGTAATTGGTCCACTAAGCAAGAATTCTAATGGCAACCGCAAAACGAATGCAACTCGATCCAATCTGCCTGCAGTGAAACCGTACACGCTCCGATTGTTATTATAGGCATCTGACAGCATCACAGAAAGGATCCCTACTGATGTGTCTGAGATGCAACTCTTAAATCTTCAGGGAGGGTGAGTGTTTGAAAGAAGACAACAGTGCGTGTGGGAGTTGCCATTCGGAAGCGAGAGTGAAGCACAGAGCTGGAATAACGTCACAAAAAACAGCTTAGCGTTATCTGGAAGATTAAACGCCAAATGAGGCGCCCCACTTTGTGAAGCTCTCATACTCTATATTTGGAAGACACTGAAGTAAGTTGTGCTACATTTGGATGTAAACACAGCAGTGATCATTTGGAAAGGAAAGAAAAGGTGGAGACCTGCGGCCGACGAAATGAAAATCGGCTCATTTGATCAGCTGAAGACACTGGTGACCTGGCTTCAATGACGTTGCACACAAAAGAACGGAAATGTCGTACAGAAGAGCTATTTGGTGGCAATGAGCAATGATGGTACTTATTCAATGAGCCATGTTTCCGCTCGTTATCCACCTAAAACATTAACGTTACTGAAAGGGACACTCTGTTCTCTTTATGATGTTGTCAAACACGGGTAATAACAATCTGAGCCCGTCGGTGGGAAGAAAACAAGCACTTGAAGTGGATGGATTTTAACATGGACAATTGCCCTGCAGTTGCAGAAGGAAAGAGTGATTCCAGTCATTCTCATTCCTCGCAATCTTCCTGACTTCAGCACACACACACACACACACACATTCAGGCACTGATGCCAACCAGCCTATTGGGGTAACAAGGGGTTCAGATGTTGTTTGAGGTATCGACTGAAGCTGTAACCCTACATTTACAGATTAGGTGTCCATTTTGAAAACAGCTCCTGGCCTTTGACACACAATAAAAACCCTGAAATGTGATCAACAGCCAACAAGAGAAATAATCATCAGTACAGCAGACTGTGAGTGACAGATGTTGTTTTATCTCTTTCACAGTTGGTGGCTGAGCAACTTACTGATATTTTCTGCGGGCACTTTCACAATAGCCGGCTCAATCAGGTTCTCTGCTAGGACAAACGCCCCTTCCTCCAGGGTATCCAGTAACATCGTGGCGGCGTGTGTTTGTTCTGTGGAATTCATGTCTTTCCAGGATTTCAGAGCTTCCGGCCTCAGGAGGTTGTTGACGGTGTCCACGATTGCCTGTATCCATGGAGACAGGAGATTTGTCAGCTTGATGATTCTTGCCGTCGTAACTTCAGTTTAACAACAAAGAGCAGGGACTGGGTAAATGGTAGAAAAGGGCATGCATGGCCGACAGTGACAGCAACAACAGCTGAGATGGATATAAACATATATAAACAGCCTTCTGGCTGAATACACAGGGTCAGGGAAGTCAAGGGCAAAAGAAACAATAATGATGGTCCGAAAATGCAACAGGGTGTATTATTATTACATATAATTCTGGTATTGGCCATGTGGACAAAGCTTTCTTTTTGCTCTGTGCATCATCAATCAGTGTTAAATAATATATATATATGTTTGATGAGTTAAAAAAAAACATGGAGCAAATGTTTCCCCTTTCTACTGAATGAAGCTGTCAACAACGGTGCACTCTCAGTTCCTGGTTTCCAGTTGTTATCTTCCAAATAATGTTATCACTATAACACGTTCTGCCCATACTGGTCTTTAACAGTATTCTCCAGAAGGAAAGAGGGCATTATCATGTAATCCATGTCCGGAGTGGTAGTCTGAGCGGAGATAGGGAGAAAATACTGCTTGTTTTCAATGGCAATCCTTTCATTTCCTGGTTTCTGATAAGCAGTAAGTCAGCAAAACATTCCACAAAATCCAGAATCACATGTTGATAAAACTAGAGTTTCCTTCGACCCTGGCTGGGTCAGTTCAGGATTTATTTTATTAAGTCGGCCACAGACAGGCAGGTAATGTCGTTTCAGAATCTAGAGCTGGCACTTTGATACATCAGAGTGACAATTTAACCACAGGTGCCATTAACAGCAGCAAGGCCCACCACAATAACAGTAATTAACCACAACAAGCCCTTGCTCACTATACCAATTAGTCACAGCTGTGATTATCCAAAACAGTAAATGACCACAGAGAGGACTATCCATTTGCCTGGAATAACAAGAAAGCGGATCAACCAGTGTCTGCACCAGTATATGATTAACCGCAACATTTAACCAGTGTGCTCCTATTAACCACCGCAGTGATGACTGTATCCAGACATGGGCCAGCGCTGTGTCTTCATCTCTCAGGCTTAAGCACAGAAATCAATCTCTGTGTCCCTGACCTTGCAGGCAACTGGGAGCCTGTGGGCTGTGACTATGATCGGCGTTAAGTTTGTGTGTGTGTGTGTGTGTGTGTGTGTGTGTGTACAGAAGAGTAAGGGTTGATTACAGAGCCATTACAACCAGACAGGCTCCGAATGTTCTTTCCTCCCATGGTGAGCCACCCTCAAAGGACCCATGAAATGGAAAAGGATGAGAAAAGAATGTCTCTAATTTGTGTAGCACAGAACGAAAATATGTTCTGATTGAATATGCTTAATTTTTTGTCTGGGAAGAGGTTAATTTACAAATCCCTTGGGTGCTGCCAGGGAGCCCCTGCGGCTGGCTAAACACGGATGCATTGAGGGGAGAGCTCTGCAAACATCCACGCAGGGCTGGAAATGTACAGAGCCGACGAATTAACCTGGAACAGTGTGTCCAGAACTGATTTTAGAGACAGCATACCAATGAAAGGACACAAACTATACACGAGGTATACGCCGTGGGATCGTTTGACGTCGTCAGGCTGACAGGGTTGCACATCTTAAATCACATGTGAATATGAACACAGGGTGCCAAGGAAACACATGTAAGAGTGTTTGATAGAACAATTTTCTTATGGTAACTCATTTTATTCATACTTATCTGTTTATACAGTGTTTTTATTACTCTCCCTGTGGTCTGGACACACATAAATCAGATGATTATAACGTCACAGCTCATCTGGTTATAGACATCGTTTGCCTCATTTCCTCCCTGGCATTGGATTTGCTCAAGGAAAACTGTAATTGATTAAAATGTCACTAATAAAATCAATGACTTCTGTGTGCCCCTTTTTCCTGACATGGAGTTTTGTTCTGTATCCCTTTGAGATTTTGTGGATGTGCACACATCGCCTTTCACCTAAAGCTGCTGGGTAAATGTCAAATTGGCGGCACTGGAGGAACCATCAAGTGACCAAAGCCATTACGATACGGTGACCGGGAGCCATGAATGTCGGCCAGAACACCTGGTACATGTGGTGAGGTGTTATAAATCAAAGTCGGGGGAGAGGGTCTGACAATCCCCCGACAGTCCCCAAGATGTTAATTCTTGACCAAAGTGGACTGTGCACAAAACAGACATTTCAATTCATAGTCATGACCAGAGCTAAGATAAAAAATCAGCAAAGGGAAATGCAGCGTCCGTTCCCCACAGTGAAACGAGCCCTCGACAAGCTGTGAGCCACCGAGCAATAAGAAAACCGATCATTTGTTTCAGCACAGTGTTTACACCATGCCCTTGTCTTTCAGCTGAACCTTCCTGAGGAAATAAATTCGGACACAGCAGAAGCAAAGCAAAATGTTAAAATCAGGGTGGAACACACAAATATTAATGGGCTAAAAAATTAATCCCACAGATAGAAACACGACTGCGACAGAAGGAGATTTTTTCTTGCTAAGGGGACAGGGGAGACTAGAAATTGTATAATGTAAGCAAGTGAAAACTGAGCACACTGCCACTTTGATCACACTTCTGGCTGACAGGGAGGTGCAATTACGACCGTGGGAAGGCAATTATTCACACAACGTATAAAGAGCTGACAAGAGAGACGGAGTGAGAAAAAGAGTGGGGGAGGAGGGAGAGGAGGAGGAGGAGGAAGGAGGGAGAAATGAAACAAAGATGTACAAGTGATTGCACGGAGGCGGGAAACAGGACATAGATGGGGTGATACTGACATCGTCAGATGGCCAGAATGTTTCGGGGAGGGGGAGTGGACAGACAAATCGGACGAGAGAGGACGAGAGCAGTCGGATCTTGTGTACGCACAGGGCAAACACATACTGTCGTAAGACAATCAGGGACACAGAGACAGACAGAGTAGCATGCTGCCGGAATGGATCGAGGGTTAAACATCAGCAGAGAAAAGACTAGCTGTTATACCTTCATGTACGCCCTGCATGTCTTCTCTCTTTTTTGCAGCTTTTCCACACAACAAGGAGGATTAGGCACAAAAGAATGGAAGAAAAAGAGCTGGTAAGAAAAGAGTTTGGGAATAGAGACTATTAAATCATGCCACTTACTAGAAATTATGGGAATTAATGACAAAAAAAGGACGCGTTCTGTGAGCTACAACCTTAAAAGAGGGCGAAAGCAGTAAATATGTTCAAGGCTACAGCGTTTGAATGCTAAATATGAATAATGCTCGCGAAACAGTGAGAGGAAAAGATGAGAAATGCACAGCAGTGAGGAGGAAAACTGCTGAGACTAGATTCTGATGCTCCCCATTAGTGATGCTTTCAAATACATTGAGATGATATACAATGCAGGAAGAGGTCATTTGTATTTCATGCCAAGGAGATAGTACACTCTATTTTACATGGGAAAAAAAACCCTCTGTTGGTCTCTTGGCATTAAATAAGTTGCCTTATTTTCCTAATTGAGTCACACTTGAGAAAATTGCTCTCTCACGCTGCAACAACGAGATGAATGTTCTCCATCTATCTGACATCCTCTGGTGTTTTAAGCCAAAGCAAACCCATACAGAAAAGGATTCCTTTATGTTCATACTCAACTGTTCCAGTGGTTTGTGCATTATAATTGCTCATAGTGATGCAACGGCACAGACTAATTGCTGAATTCGTCTCAGCACCTATGGAAGTTATTGTTTTCTGGCCGCAGTTTGGCAGCTCTGTTACCAGGCCAGAAGCTCAAGATGGAGCATTGAGCAGCAGCACATATTTCCCTCAAGGGAAGGAAAAGGGAACAGTGGAGTGAAGAACAGTAACTAGTGGAACGTTGAGTGGACTGGATCCAGACTGAAATAAAACAGATTTATTTCAACATGATACATCATTTACACTTGCTGTCCTGACTTAAATACATGTTATGTGTTTTTTTATCCCCAGACATTATAAATGGGTGAGAAATTAAAGGACAAACCAGCATGACATGTCTAATTAAGGTTGCGGGCCACCGCAGGGCACCAGAACAACTTCAAGGCATTCTGAACTCTGTTCGTCTTAGGAACTCCAGTGGGATAAACACCACTAATCTGAAGAGTCATTCTGACAACAGAACCATGGTTTGGATCAGGTGTTTCATTTCATATCAGTCTCATATGTATTTATGGTATATTTCATCAGGTGCAGACAATTGTTTTTACATTTATTTTCAAGAAAATCGTTGTTTCCTTATTGTATGGCTGGAGAATTCCAGAAACCAATGGAATGAATTAAAAATGTATGTTTGGAGCTAGAAACACTGGTATGTTGCTTTAACTGATTTACAGATTGTTGTTAACTGACTTGTTCATCACTGTAACACGAAAAGTGTTGCGACGAGAAGCCTGTTAGCTCTCATCAGTACATGTGTGCTGTCGGAACATACGGCCACAAACAACCGGCGTCATCTCGGTGCAAATCACCGTGTTTACAGAGAAACCGCTGCCTGAATAACAATGTCATTTTTCAAACTGTCAGTCATCTCTCCATGGGACCACCAGCAGCTGAGCCATCGAGGTGGGTCTTTGGCAGGTTCTGCTCCTCGCTGGGTGCCTGCAGAAGCTCTGGTAGAGAGCTTTTTTTCCCCACACTCGTCAGCCATGACGCGTTATTCTTGGAGTCGATAGGGGGCTTGTGGCCATTAGCTCCCTCGAGGTGGAATTAGCAGGTGTTTTTCCAAAAGTTGATAATTACCAGGAAGCCACACAGCAATGAACTCCCCCCCCCACGATTGCTCGAGAGCCCTGAGCCCACTCACCCCGGACTTGACTTGAATGTGTGTGCGTGCATGCATCGAGCTCTCTCTCTGATTTGCGTGTAGCGTTTGGTGCCCTGCTGATGAATGTCCTGAGTCATGCTGATTTCGTGTTTGGGCAAAAAGGAGGTGGGGGGGGGGGCAAAGTTGAATGAGGGGTTACAGCAGGCCGGAGAGGAATCTCACAGTACCTTGTTGAAGCTGCGTCCAGCTGAGTCTTTCTCGTTGGGTTTGAGCTCCTGCAGCTGGGCGTCCAGGATGTCCACAAGCTGCTCCATCAGGCGCACCGAGGAGCTGACGTCCCCAGCAAAAACAGGGCCCAGTGTGTGGCGCGCCAGCTCGTTGGCCAAGTTGGCAGCGTTTTCACCACTTCGAATCTGACGACAAACAAGCCAGGTGAATTTTCTTGCTGGCATTAACAATGTCAACACAGAATCACAGCGTCCGTGTTGCCGGGGATATAATGTGGATATAATTGGGAGTTTCTGTGCTGTCGCGCATCGATCGGTGCGTCCCAGCGGTTCGTTTGCGTTGACGTGTCGGTGCACCCAACCTGCTTGACCTGAGGTTTGACCCAGGTTATTCTACCTGCTTATTTTAGTCCGTATGGTGCTGGTCTTTGTGGTATATCTTTACCTACAGTACACAAGTCTGTGTTAAGAGGAAACATGCTTTTATTAAAAATGGATCCAACCAGACCATTGTATCTTACACAGAACAAAGGAAGTGTGTTTGAAAGCAATTTTTTTGTTGTTTGTTTCAAGCTTTTCACCACAATTCAGTTTATTTTATCTCCTCTTAACCCCTTTCCCCCTTTCTTTTTTCTGTAATACAAAACAAACATCCACAGTCAAAAGAGAATGTAGGATACAAGCTGACTTTGAGTCAACAGCATTTGTTCTTCATTTCAGTTTGTTGTTTGCAGACCCCCCCCACCACCACCACCAAAATCCGGCTCAGAATTGATATGTAGTGTAGAATCGGCTACATACAGCTCAGAATTTAGTAATTTCATGCATTGCTAAAAGCAGTTTTTGAACCTGCAGCAGAGTTTTTCTCCCCCATCGACAGACAAAAAAAAGATTCTATTTTTTTTTTTTAAGACGCAGTGCATTTTGTGTTTGTATTGTGTTCCGGCTGTTCAGACTATCTGTGCATCAGCTTCTACCTGCATGATTGTGGAAAATCCAAGTGAAGAAAAATAAGCTGCATTTACTCGTGAGGATTTAACACCAATTATGTTCTTCTTCTTCAAACCAAACTGAAGCTACACAGCAGGTGTACATTTCCACGGGCTCTATTTCTGATTCCACAATACAATCGGTGTTTTACCACTTCATTAGGGGGCCTTAGCAGTGAAACATGCCTGCGCCATTTTACCTTTTGTGCCACTTGAGTCACCCAGTGGGAAGTGCAGTTGCTGAGGTCGGGTCCTTTGGAGCACCAGGTTCCTGCCACAGTGCAGAGAAAGGATGCGATGCCTGTCGTACCACAGAGTAAACACAGCGGTTGGAGAGACACCAAAATCCACTTCATTCATCCAAACTGTTGAGCAGGAACAGTCATTTCCAAACATCCTTTTACGGTCGGCAGGAAGCAGGAAGAAAAATGCAGAGGGGATTCTGACAACACCGCTTGGACAAAACTGAGAGGGGGAAAAAAAATGTGTCTGTGTCTGTACACAGACTGGAGGATCGTAAACATTCCTTGTGCTGCCTGAGATGTCTAAATAAAATACAAGATTACTCCTAATGAATGTCACTTCAATGACAACAGCGACATCTCCTTCCCTCTTCACCCTCACAGTCAAAACATTGTCTCTTCCTTGCTTTCATCCTCCAATAGCCCGGCTTTCCACGGTGACAGGCCTGTCAGTCTCCGTGACGGGGTGTTAACGTAACTCCAGTGGGATCTCTGTGCGAGCCTCATCGTCAACAGAGCTGCCGCTGCGACGACCATTAGCACAATGTTCTTCTTTGTGTTGCTTGTGATCCACAACTTTGCACGTTTTCAGAGATACTTTTGGTGTTTTACTGTTATGCAATATACATGTGTGACAAACTTCCCAGGTATCAGTTGGATTTGACTTTGTCGTGTTTCTAGGCGCTGTGATGTAGACATATGCAACCAATTTTCTCTGTGGCTGCAGGAGGAAAAAGCAAACTGTGCGTTATGCCGTTACGTTGGGTTTTTTTTTATTGTGATCTACTGAAATCCTCTTTGACATCTTGGGCAAGAGAAAGAAGACGACACCATCTGCAGCTACAGGATGAATGAATGAATGTGTTTCCTCTTCCGCGTCTCATAACGTGGGAGAAAAGAACATGTTTGTCAGTGCACATGTCTACGTGGATCGTTCATTCGTTTGTTCGTCAGCTCGGTTGCGGTGGAGCTGGAGCCGAACCCAGCTGTAAAATGGGAGAAGGGTGGGGTACACCTTGGATGAGTCACCATTTCACCACGCCAACTACAAAACTATCATTCACACCTACGGGCAGGTTAGAGTGGTGAGAGTAATGACTGCTGACCAGGAATCGAACCCTGTATCGTCTTGGCATGGACCTATGTAACATGTGACAGTGGGATGAACCACTGTGATGGAGGTGTGTCCTTCATTCATCATCTCCTGTCTGCTCCGGTTCCGGGTCGCGGTTGCGCTGCAGCCGAGGAGGGTACGTGGAGTATGCCAGCTCAACTCAGGGCCACATGAAAGACAGACAACCATTGACGCACACGTTGACACTCCAGCCTTGACACCAGGATTACCTTTGGTGCCCTTCGGACACGGCCGTTCCACACTCGTCCCGGTGTGCGTCTGAGGCCAGTCGATGGCTCTTCTCCTGGTCGCCTCACAGAAGCGTCTGGGTGTCGGTGGCATCTCTGGCACCGTGGGTTCCACTGTACCTGACCCCCGCGTGTCCTCAAACGGATCTCGCCCATCTCTGGGGTCTGCTCCTGAAAGGGTGGTGTCAACTTTCCCCTTCCCAGTGGACATTGTGGTGGTGATCACGGTCACAGTCTTGGCGGCAGAGGGAGAGACAGAGAAATCTTCCATAGCTGGCACTAGGATGAGAGAGAGAGAGAAAGAGAGAGAGCACAGAATGGTTTTAACACTCATCATTGATCATCATTGATAGCAGGGTGGGAAAGTGATGCGAGTCATGTGCCTGGTTAGTTTTGCTGGAGTTATTGCTGCTCATAATCCTAGAAATCACTCGTAACTTTACTCAACGCCATCAAGACAAACCTGCCAACCTTGTATTATCTAGCTCCATCTTTAGTCACTTTAAGCCCCTAAATAAGACAAACACTGGCGGTGGGGCGTCCTTTGACACAGAACTGATTGCCTCCCTACAGACGCAGAACCTCGACCTGATTAAATGTCAACAATGTCGACAAAGCTTGTATGCATTTGATTTTTTTTTCTTCCTAGTTAATCTTCAGAACTCTGATAACGCTGGCATGTGGATGGAGAACTGCAACGCTGTGAGCAAAAAACATAAATCAGCAGTAATGCCATTCCACTGTATTCAATACACCCCCACACAGGTGAAGCTTATTTCTGTGTGAGTGTGAAAACACACTTGTGAAAAGGTGCTTTTGTTTGCTCCATTACACAGACGTATTTCCTCTTGAAACCACACGGGATATCATCTGCAGAGATGATATATATATATGACACATATTACATCGTATGAATAGCTGGATGGATGGATGGATGGAAGGGTTTTTTTTTAGAATTGTGTGTGTGTGTGTGTGTGTGGACATACACAGTTACATCTGCCTGAGTGATGGTACATTTACCCCACAACAAGATGATTGTATATGGAGATAAAGGCAGCTTCCTACATTGAGGTCTGGCGTCATGAAAAGCGACTACAGTGTCGTCTTCAGGTTCCCAGGATGCATCTGGGAAAATGCAATATCGAGCTATCTGACACGTAACTCCATTCCTGAGAGAGAATATTTAGAATATATAACAAAAAAAATATAACAACATTTCACGTTCCACTCTAATCAGGCATTTATATTGAAATGAAATGAGTTTACAAAGCTGATATACAGAGATCAGGAGGCCACAGCTCAAGTGGAATGGCACCCTTAGAAGAAAAAAAATATGTATCCATATCCATATCCACCCCGCCGAGAGGCTGAATCGTGACATTTAAGTGAATGACCTTTTGGATGAACTAATTACTTTACACTCATTCAGTCACTGTCACCTACACATTCATAGGTTGGCCCGGCTGGACAGGGCTGCTCCATGTTGTGGTTAACATGATGAGCAGATGAAAATGTGATGAGGGCGTCACAGAATGACTTGGAGAAATGATGTCGACGGACTGAACAAAAGAAAATGAGACCAGAAATGTGAAAAACAGCTGAAGAAAACGACGTGACATGTGAAGAATTTCCTTCACTGGCAGAGAACCATGATCTCTTTTTCTCCCTTTCTCTTCTCTTTTTGAAGATATATGAGGAGCAATGAAATAAATTCAATAAAAATGTGAAAACGTGAACTACACTTCATAAGCACACTCCAAGGTCAATAGCCCCTGATTCTCTTTCAAGTAAATCCACAACACAGACAATCCAATACGCTTATTTAAATTATTTGAGATACATAATAACAGGTCAAGGTCTATTTAATATTCCCTAAAATGAATAAGTAAGGAATGAATGTAATTAATAGTGACGATTGAAAAAGAATCTGAGGGGGGGAAAAAAACGAATAAATCCAAAAGTACACACCATCAATAATTGCTAAAACTAAAACTATATAAAGCTGCTTTCTTGGTAAAACTATTTTTAACCACTGTGAAGATTTTTTTTATTGACTTGAAAAAGTACAATGATTCATCGTCTGACTGGGTTGATTCAATATGCTCTTATAATGCAATACAAGGGCAAGTGCAATTGAGTTTCAGAATATTAAACCTCTCCATACCTGAGCAAATTTAAGCTTTTCTACAAGGCCGATATAAAACCTAATATGCAACAGCCTCAGACAGCACGCTTGCATCAGCTGATGAAACTGCTCCTGAGACCACACTGATCCAAGCCTCAGGTAATGAGAGATATTAACTTAGGACTTGATATTTCTTGCTCGTGTTGGCAGAAGTAAAAGGTGTGTAACTACATTTGTTAGTGTTTAAAATTGCAGCAAAACGGAAATTAACAACGAGATTCATGAATGTGGTACATATTTTTTTCAATGCCACAACTGTATCTGACTGTTCATGATCAAAATTCAGTTAAATGGTTAATTATTATAACCTACTAACAATATTTATATAATTGTTGGTTTTAGTGACCTCTAAGGGTGTGTTTGTAAAACTGCAATGAATAATTCACCCCTCCGTAGAGATGCTCCTGAATGAATATATCAATATTAAACTGGAAGAGTTTTTCTATACCATACGGTGGTCGGTCAGTGCTGTTGTCTGTCCTGGGCTCAATGCAGCAGTCACCTTGGGAAAAGGTCAGATTATGTGAATATGAACGGCTCATATTACTGAATCAAAAACAGGATTCCTGATTTCAGCTAATCACTGCTTCAACTCAACTCAAACTTTATTTAAAGTGCTTTTAAGACAACTGGAGCTGACCAAAGTGATATACAAATAAATAGAACACAATATAGTACTAAACAGACCAAAACATTATCATGAAAATGAAAAAAAAAGGATCTATAAAGCCACCAACCTCTCACATACAGGCCCCTTAAGTGTAAACAATATTTTGGGTCAAATACCACAAATACATGCACATCTACACATCAACTAATGCACTTGACAGACGCTGAGGCATCTGGACATATTTTGATGCCACTGCACCAATTTTTCATTTGATTGCAAAGAGCTAGACCCCCTCCAGTAAAAGCCCCATGTCCTCTGATAGCACTCAACCAAGAGAGGACTGCGCCAATTAGCTACCATTTCTCTCAAGAGGCAGTGAAGTCACTCTTTATGGGCAATCTGACACCGAAGGCATACTGTTGCCATATGCTGAATAATACCTCTTGTAAATAATGTAGGAGCCACAGATTGAACTCTTGACAAAAGTCACACCCACCGAACAGCGCATGACTTTAAACAGAGCTAGAAGGACGGAGAGCCGTCACACAAGGTCATCAATCAAGACATTGGAGATGAAGCGTGATTAGTTTTATCACTTTACAGCCCCCCAGGACAAAATATTTTAAACCACAATCAGATCGTCAGATGCCTAGATACTCAGTATGTCCTTGCTTCTCTGGCTCACACTGATGCACTAAAAGAACATTTTTATCTCAGATTACACTCGCACAGTGCAACATTATCAGCATGATCTACCTGTCTATACAGACACCGGATTAAATGGATCATACGCTGCCTAATGCCTGCTATTTAAGAAGAGCGTTGGCGACTCGCAGCCAAAACCATGCTGGTTTATTTGCTCTACATGTCGCAGATGAATTCAAAGGCTAATCCCAGCATAATATGGCAAATCGCTGTGAGTAGAAGAAAGGAACTATAAAACGGAGCTCCGATTAATGAAAAATCAAACTGAAAATAGCAGCAATCCTGCTAATGCCAGTGAACAGAAGTGCTATTGATTGACAAATTTAAAAACATTGTCATTGTCATTTGGGAGTTCCATTCAGATGTAGCTTGCTGACTCTCAGGCACTAGGAGAGCAAAGACCTCTGTCATTATTACTACTGCTGTTGTTGTTGTTGTTGTTGTTGTTGTTGTTGTTGTTGTTGTTTGGTCTAGTTTGAACAGTAATTTGTCATCTTCACACATCTGTTCTGAGCCAAGAAATAGTCTGAAATTATTACAAACACGATGCGTGCCAGTTGTTAGCCATTGTCTAACTAGGCTAAGCGCCTCCGTGTTGCAGTTTCGTTACGTATAAGAACATAAAATCATGTATAAACAAAAAAGGGTTGAACTTCTCCAGCAGACAAAATGGAATAAGGAACAATAAGGAGCTGAAATCACTGTGTGTCTCAGTGTGTGTTCACATCCATGAACCATGAAGACGTGCTAGAGAAAAGAACTGGTGCAGAGGTACCGGTCATCCTTTTTCCCTCTCTACCTGGCGTCTGTGCAGGTAATTAATGACAGACAGAAGTCCTGCAAGACATGAATTTTACATTAGTCTGTTTAAAGGTGCTCATGCTGCTCTGCTTCATCCAGGGCTACGTGAGAAGAGCCCACAGCTTTCCCCGGAAAGAGCTCAATAAAACACTGCACACACACACACACACACACACGCAAATACAACCTCAAGTTAGTGGAAAATGGTGAGACGCACTACTTTTATCGACACTTGTTCTTTAAAGAGCAGCAGACAGAAAAAGCTCTCCTGGACATATCCTGTTTCTACACGGGATAATTTATGAGGCCTGAAACCGAATACTGCGCAGGAGCAGACATAGTACTGTCACAACTGGACGGCCTGAGGAAGATGGCAGAGCAGCTCACAATGAAGGGACATGCAGACCGTAAGATATATGTGGACACAGAAATAGACCCTGAGCAGAAGCACGCCAAACATCTCACATGCACCCAGGCATACAAAAATACTTAAATCCTACAAGTCACTGAGATGTTTTACAGAAAATAGCTGCGATAAAATAATGTTGATTCATGCTAAAGGGAAAAAAATCCAAATTATAGATTTGTCATATAACATTTTCAACGGCTGGACACAAGATGTTTTCTACTTAATGTTTTCCACCAGGAGTGACTTCTGAAGAATTTGTGATGTCTTCTGCTCATATAACACCTGTCCACATGTCCACATGCTGAACAGTACATGTCAGTGCATGCTGTACATGTACTGTAAATGTACAAGAGACATTATACGAAGATGTCTTCTCCTTCAGTCGTTCATTCACTGATCTATTTAAGAACAGATAAATAAATGAAACAAATGAATATTTCATGATGGATAAAACAATTCAAATTGCTTTTCAGAAGTCTGAAGGCTTTGACAGTGCAGGTTTTGTCATCTCACTTGAGTTAATCAAATGAAATAATCAGTAATTTGACCAACTGACTCTTGAGCATTGAGTTGACAGACCGTCATTCGACAGCTCTGACTTCAGAATGACAGCAGACCACCTCGGTGTCGCTCAGAGACATCACCCGGACTGTCTGATGTTGAATTTCAAAATTAAGACATTTAGCATGTCACAGGCAGATTATTCCCTCAGAGAACAGATTTCTTAATTACCGAACTGTTCATGCTATAAAAACATTTAAAAATAAAACGGGTCAGGTGGTGCAGTGGTTCGCCCTGTCACCTCATAGCAAGGAGGCCTCTGGTTCGATTCCTGGCCTGGGATCTTTCCGTGTGCATGCGCTCCCTGTGTCTGCGTGGGTTCTCTCCGGGTCCTCCGGCTCCCTCCCACCTCCAAAACCCTGCTAAGGTTCACTGTTTTAAACTGCCTGTAGGTGTGAATGTCTGTCTGTCCTCGTGGCCCTGCCGTGAGCTGGCGACTCGTCCAGGGTGTACCCGTTCACCCGTTGACAGCTGGGACCGGCTCCAGCATGACGGCGATGCGTGGCAGGAGAAGATGACTGAATTACCAAAAATATGTATTGTAAGTTCCTGTGCCCCTAAAGAAACTTTCCTGGTGTCAAGCCCTGTACTTTGCTCTCTAGTGTTGCTGCTGAACACCTCGTTTCAATGGTGGCGTTACATCTATAACTCCAGTTCGTAGGCTCACCTGGAGGCATCAGTAGGGGATATCAGAGCAAAGGTAGATGCTGCAAGGTGCCCTGCTGACTTTGGCCCCAGAAATGGCTGAAATGGCCCTGTGGTGGCAGATATGTGAGGCATGTGACGTTTCAATTCACCACAGAGCCCATTACCCCAAATGCCTGTGTGTTTCGGACAAAGATGTGTCCATTTTACACCTCTCTACTATAGACCTTAGATCAATGGAATCTCAAAGACAAATTAATTTTCTTTTCTCTTCCTTTCTCTCCTTGTTAGCTTGAAATGAACTACAATTACTGGGCCTTCTGATTGTTTATTTGCACACAGTGGGAATGCTTTAGTGCTGTCCATCTGTTCGTTTGTAATGGCGGCTGTGTATTTTATTGGCATGCAGCGCTTTCAAAGAGGCCTCTGAGAAGGTGGACTCCCAAGTATCGATCACTGTTGTTTTGTGTTCGTATTCCATTAGCAGAGCGTCGACATTTTCCTTAACTACGTGTGAATTGTTTGCAACAATAAGCAGGAGCGATCAATATGCAGACTGATCTTAGATAATCACTTCAACCTGGACAAGCATTATAAACCTGCAGTGGTACAAACACTCCACACAAGGTAAGGGAAACACTGAGAAGTTGCTGGGATCAATTATTTTCTGCTTTGATCACTTTGTTAAAACTTCCTGCCTAATCCTGCCGGCACTCGGCCGCCTCTCTGGGATGAGCGTTGCAGCCAAGGTTGATGACTTTGACAGAAAAGGACACACGCTCACATTGTGTTACACGGGTTCAACAAAGAAGAGAAAAGACACTAGGTTTCACGTTCCAGGTAGCTTCACTCTGTAGTCGATGAATCTTAATGGACACAATTAATTTCCTTTATGCCTCAAGTGCCCCTCAGCCTCAGAGAGAGAGAGAGAGAGAGAGACATTATTTCAGCATCATGACATAACCTTGGAGAAAAAGGGTGTTTAATTCAACACCATTCCATGGACAGCAATAAATCTTGATAAGTTCACACTTAGAGTTCAAAGGCGTCGGTCTGATGAAAAAAAATCTAATAAACAAGATCCAATTCATCTCAAGTGCTGGATGTGGGTGTGTGATCTTGATATGGCATTTCTCTCTTCCTGGTCCCATTTATCATGAGCCACAATTCTGCAGTGACTTTCCATTTCTGATTGTGGCAGGAATCCGGCATTTCAAACGACAAGTTGAATCAACAGTTATGTACTGTTGCTGATTAAATGCACTGTCGCTGCAGGGGGGGCAACTCCGAGTCTAAGTGGTATTTATGTTTACAGTCGCTGAGAGGGCATATTAAACCCTTCATTGAAAATGTTCTGTGATGGCCGGTGTCTTCTGCTACTAGAGCCTCTTTCGAGACAAGAGGGGTAATTATGATAATTCACTTGTTAATTACATTCACATACATCAGGGTGTTAATAGTTGACTCGGCAATTGCAGGCATGGAGAGCTCATTAAAGTTTGAGTATTTTTCATATCTACTCCAACATACTGTTAATTGAGGCTTCGCTGGTTCGGCAAAGTAGACACAAACTTGGGAGTCCCTTGGGTGTCAAGTTATCGTGCTGCAGAGATTCCAGGGGGAACGGCAGGAAAACAAACACAAGTGTTGACACGAGGCCAGAGTTCAGGAGCACACTGCCTCCATTGAGACATCAACCCTCTCCAACAGCTTGGGTCAAGAATCAGATTTCCCACTGGCAGCCCCTCCTCAATGTCCAGAAGTTAGGGATCGTAACGTCATGTGTGGATCAGTGCTTGGTGTTGCAACCAGAGACTCCAGCAGGAGGTGGAGACGGGTCAAGATGCCCCACTTCACACAACGGGCTTACCTCCACTCTGTGGGATACGGCGGCTACAGTCACGTAATTAGGCCCATTATCAGCTTGATGTTCGGCCCCTGTCTGGTGACACGTATGTCGCCTCTCAGCACAGAGTAATTTAAGCCCACTAAGCCCCCCCCACCACACACACACACACGATCCTTCACTGTAAACCTGCTTTGATTCCTTCCATTCACCAAGTGCTGCACACGGACTTGTGTTTTCAAACAAGAGATTATTTTCTGTTGATTTATTACAAAAATGGTTCCTATGGTGATGATGTAGCCATAGCAACACAACATGAAAACCCAAGGTTAGGGAAAAGAGGATAACCTGTCGTACTGTGACGAATACTTTTCAATTGTATTCCAGGCATGAGAGGGAAGTTCAGGAGGGCAGTGTTCATAATGGTTTTGGATAAGGCCTGAGATTAAGGAATTTGATAGGGTCCGAGCCTCAGCCAGCGCGAGTGTCTCTTGGTGCCTCACGGTAATAAAGAAGTGGGGTTTTCTGGCAGTGCAATCCTCTGGGAGCTATCCCTCATTCCGAGGTGAATTTGTAATTTCTGTCTGCAAATGAGCCTGTTCCCCAAGACTAGAACAACCTCTTTTTTTCTTTATCGGGGATCCAAAATTAAAAGCCAGCTATCTGCAACGTCTCGCACGGCAGTTACACAAAAGAAGAATCACACAAAGACAGACACGGACAAAAAAAAAAAGATGGTGCGAACCCTCACCTTCGGCAGGATCTGGCGGCCCGAAGTCGAGGTCATAGCGCAGGATGTAGAAGTTATTCCACACGTACAGCTGGTTGTCTCTGGGGTTGTAATCCACAGCGGTGATGTACTGGTACTGGTTGGGAAACAAGATGTCGGTGTACTCGCCTTGGCTCAGCTTGGTGTTGTAGATGTAATCAATTTGACTCCTGCTGGCCTCGCTCTCGTTCTCTTCGTAGGTTGAGCGAACGACATGGAGCACGCCGCACACCATAAAGGCGTTGGAGGCAGAGCGCTTGTCATATGCCGTCTCCCATGTGGCCTCGAAGCGCAGCGTGTAGGGGTTGAGTTGGCTTATGACGATGCGGCCATTGTTCTGCTCCGTGGCGTAGATCACCCACAAGCCTCTCTCATCGACTGCAAGGTCAATGTCCGTCTTCCCGCCCCAGCGGTACGGCGATGTATCATGATAGTTGGCGTTATTGACGATGGCCTCGCCACTTTTGATGCGTGTACGCAGGTCAAACTTGACAATGTTGCGTGTGCGTTCCTTGTTGAAGAAAATGGCGCCATCATAGGCGACAAAGCCTGTCCCGTCAACCCGATGCGGTAACTTATAGGTGGTCGTCTGGCGACCGTTTTTGAAGTCCTCCAGAGATGCGTACTCGATGAGGGTGTCAGTGCGATATGGCGTCCAGGGCATGAAGAAGACCTTGTCTCCAGCCTGTAGCGGGTCTTTGCACCATGAGCCTGCTTGCTGCTCGGCCTCAAACAGGAAGGTGGCGTCTCCTATGCCCTTCAGCGTTCCGGGACAAATGAAAACTAGTGACAAGAAAAAAAAAAAAAAAAAGAGCATAACACAATTGAATGAGACATTTCAAACAAATCTGGTCCTTTTGGCCACGACATTCTTGCTGCTGTACAAGTCAAGTGCAGGACAAAAAGACTGTGGAGTTGGAGGAGTACTTTAACTAGAAGTATGAACTAATGGATGGGAGGAAAAATAAAAATAAATGGACATGTTAAATGAGAAATGTCAGGTCAAGGAGAACTTGCATCTCAAGGCTCTGCTGCTACATCCTAATAGGGACAAAGAAAAATAAAATGTGAACACAAACAAAAAGGTAAAAACCCTGTAAGTTGAAGACATGGGAAATGGGGAGAGGTCTTTTTTTTTGTTTCTTTCAGTACCAGCTTGTCGCTGATGTCAAATGCCTCGTGGACATTTGGGTATATGGACACACCGCACATGCATACTCAAATGTCTTGAACCAAAATGATAAGGAGACAGACTTTCTTGTGATAAGAGTGGTGGTGGCAGCAAAGCAGAGGGCAAATGAAAGTGGAGGTTGAGGAATAGATCAAGTAACAGTGGAAAAGGATTTTTCACTACTTCTCCGGCAAAGATTTCCACTGATGGGTGAGGGAGGACATGGCAAGGCTCACATTTACATCAATTAGTTCTGGAAAAAAAGGATGATATCTTGTTATTTGAACATTTTTAGCCGGTGCCAGTCTCACTCAGCCATCATTGCCCTTTCACATCACGTGCTACGGGTGCAGCGGTAGTTGGGTCAAGCAACTTAAGCCAAATCAGAAAAAAATACACAAGTAAACTTCAGGGGTTTAACAGCGATGAGCAAAAGAACCCCTGACGAGTGAGTCCTTTCTTTTGCATCCTGTGTTACATTAGATGTATGATATTTGGCTTTGGAAATAGATTTTGGACTTAATAAAAACAAGGTTTAGAATTGGACTAGAAAGGCAATCAGGGGAG
>CAAKHB010002226.1:173161-183210 GCA_901007665.1 Aeoliscus strigatus
GTGTGTGTGTGTGTGTGTGTGTGTGTGTGTGTGTGTGTGTTTGCAGATGTTCAAGTAGACAGGGAGAGGTGAGGGTGGGGGTGCAGCAGAGAACTGCGTCTGCACTTCAAACGAGTTCACTTGAGGCAGAGGGATTGAGGATTTGAGCAGGAACAGCGGCAAACAAGAAAAAAAAAAAAAAAAATTGGCACCAAAATAAGCATTCAACATTTTGCAAGGCTGAGATAAATATTTCAGAAGGTCAGTAGCAGCCTTGAAGTTGGACATACATTTAAACATTGAAGATGACTTTTAACAAACCATTAGTAATTCAAGAGGCTTTTCTGTCACTGCAGAGTGGGATCGTGTTGCACAACAACCACACAAACCCTGAGCTGTGCACTTTCAACAGCATTTTAGAGTGATGCATAAACATACACATGTACACACATTCGCACATTTTTTAACTATTGCATGATTATTGAGCTGTGCCTTTATCATCCTTCCACATATTATTCAATATATGTGAACGCAATGCAAACGTCCATTATTAAGCCAACTAACAGCATAATCAGTGACGGTTTCAACATCAACGAAAATATGGATCCAACTGCACCGAACAGATTCACCCGTTATGGCGGCGAATGCTCGAGAGCGCTTACGTAAGGAAGAGGGGTCATCATCAGATGTGCACAGACTGACAGCTGATGGGAGAAACAGACACACTTCCCATGTACCCAGAGATATTCTAATTAATTCAGTGTTGGACTTGAGAAGTCTGACTGACACCAGGACCCAGACAGGAATGAAGTACACCTGAACAAGAGCTGCACTTATTGTGGTACTTCCAGTTAATTTCAGCATTTTAATTTGATGGGGTTTTTTTAGGGGGAGGGGGGGTATTTCCTCTTCAGTGCACATGACGGTTTTACATAGGGGACGACATTTTTTTTAAGTTGTATTAAAACGCAACTTGTGTACTACATGAGTGGTTATAATCCAATAATGAAATACAATCGATTACACGCACTCATCCAGCCGGCAGCAGCTGTTTTCAGCAAAGCAGCTGACAGGCGGGATGAACAACAAGCTAATGATCATAGTGGAGCATCTGACAGCCAGCGAGATCAGGAGCTGGTGCAGACCAAAGCCGAATTCAAAGGAGAGCCGCATTCGTCAGAAACCCAAGTAAGTGCTGGTGGTACTCTGAGATGGAGGACGACAACCGATTTTAAATCGTCAGCTGCTGCAGCATCGTGTGCCGCAGAGTCTGGCTGAAATCATTGCACATAGTAGTGGGTCCGCCGTGTCTGAACGCCACACCTCTGACAGGGTGAAGGATTTACTCCGGTAGAGGGTCAGAGAATAGACGGCCATGGAAATGAGGCAAAAACAGCCTTATTTGGACTTTTTTTTTTCTGGCGTGTGTGTGTGTGTGCGCTCATAGATTTTGTGCCTGCATGAGAGAAAATCGAGCCGTGGAGGGAACAAGGCAGGTAGGGAGATGTCACGCACACACCGTCCGTTTACAGAACATCTCTGGAGGATTGATCTGCTGAATTTTAAACAACTCCTCCATTTGATGAGCAACGTTATTACAGACCTCTCCATGTACATGTTGTTGACAATCATTCCATTTGATTTTTTCTTGTTTTTGCAGGAAAATGGGCTGCTGATGAATAATTTGTCACAATTCCCAACAAAACTGCTTCTCTGTGCAGCAGACTTCCCACTGTTTCCCACTATGCTAATCGTATCTAATTTGTTTGTTTATCCGTCTCCGACTCCTTTTGTTAGTCTCCCTAACACTGGCGGTGCATTGACGCTTAATGCGATGCAGTTAAAATAAAACCCGCCTTGCATTAGTCTGCAGCAGAATGAGTAAAGTCGAGTGAAGCTTTTTGTCGGCTGCAACGTCCCTCGTTATCACATCAACCTTAATTATGGTCAGGAGCACGCGTCCTCTGATCTGGAGCATTAGAATATTTCTGGCCTTGTGCTGCAGAGTGTTCTCGAAGCGTTTGCTCACGTGGAGGCTCGAGGGAATCTGCGGTGGAGATAAGTTTGAAGTACAGCGTCAGCAAGTGAGAGTTTAACTTGTCAACAGATGTGGCGTGAGCCGAAGCAGGCTGGAGTCAGACCAAAGGGCACCGACACTGAAATGTAGGAGAGCGATGGGACTTGAGTGTAAATTTAGAAAGTCGGGGTAAGAAAGAAGGTCTTGACCTGTTCCTGAGCTTTGGCACTGCATCGTGATAAACGACGGGATGGAGTGGGGGGGGCAGAAGTGTAAAATAGAGGTGCAATGAAGGGGGATCAGGTGAGGACAGAGTAGCACATTAGAAGATGAACTGAGCTGTTAACTATTCATGAATAGTTCATCCGGTGCCCTTTAAAAAGACACACAGCTCTGGGGGTGGGCGCCAGGGGAGCAGAAGTGTGGCCGTGCTGTCATTTGACAGTACGGCAGCATCCGACGAGAGGGAAAGCAGGATGAAAACGGACCATGACGGGCGTTTGCTCGCCGCGTGAGGCAAAGCGACTTCAATGCAGGATCAGTGTTTGAACAACGCAAGCCGACGTCCCAGACCGGGAATTTAGACAGCGTCCAGGTGACTCAAAGAGCAGTGACAACACACAGCTAGTGCGCCGAGCTCTGTTCCTATCAGATAACCTACAAGTTGTCGTGAATTCAAAATGCCAACATAATCCAGTGAAGGAAAAACACAAATTAATCAATGTCGATTCATCGTCCGGGGCGTAGATGGTGTGTGGGAATGACTAGAAGGGGAAAAAAAAAGCCCCCAGCTAATGTGAGGTTCAAACTTCAAACTCCTGGACATGTTTGTGAAATCAGACTCCTCCTCTCGCCCAGTGTTTTACCTTTGTGATATAATCTTGTAAGCATCGGGGAGGTAGCAGTTGACGTTCTCCATCTGGAACGGGTCAGCGTCACAGATCTTGTTATCAGTCCGACCGTAATTGGCCGTCTCAATCATGATGACATCACTCCCCGGGCAGCGGAGATCGATGGCGTATCCTTCACATGAGAGCTCTCTCCTGACCAGGCCGAAAGGCAAGGCCGCACGGCTGAACCCTGACAGAGGAAGAGGAGACACACAAAGGCAGAGAGGGAAATTAATGAGTTTAAAGGATCACTGCCTCAATACAATAAGACCACACAACATGTGGTGAGAAATCCATCGCAGCAGTCCAATGTTTACCTCCGTTTTAAACAGAAGGGCCATTACATGGGATACAGGGATGGAGGAACACAAAGCAATTCATCTCTCTGCGGCCTGAGAGGTTGGCGAACACATCAGATGTAACCTCGTAAATTCTTGAGCAAATAAAGGCTGCAGTGGGTTGGGATGGCCTCCACCTAGAGACCGTCCACGGCGAAGCCAGAACGATCAGGACTGGTCATTTGTTTCTTTTCCTCTTACTCCTCCACTAGTTCCGTTTATGCTTCTGCGTCATGAATGTTTATACTTCGGTCTGTCTGCGAATCTCACCAAAGTTTTTTCTTCTCTGTTTTTCTGTGTGTTTTTCTTCATTTACTTCAAGTAATAACAACAGAAGGAGTTTTCCGATTCCTGTTACCACAGCAACTCCAACAACATCTGCAAAATAATTTTCAGTTCTTTTTTTCCGGCAGACACGGAGTGGTGTTTTCTTTGTTTACTTCAAGCATTTATTTACTTATAGCAAATGAAAATGACCCGATCTTGTTACCGCAACAACCCCAACAACATCGGGATAATTGACTGTTTGATTCGTTCTATTTCTGTGTACTTATGTGACACAAACTATGCAGACCGTAGTCCATAGGTACGCCATCAATTTGACCCAGAAGCATAAATTGGGCTTGGAAAAAGTCAGAATCCTGGAAGAAAGAAGTGTGAAATAATCCATTTAACAATGTCGGCAATCGAAGAGGGGACTGTCTGGAGTCTACACAGGAGGAAGAAATCCATATTTGGAAAGCTACAGGTGGGAACGCAGCCAAACAGCTCTACTTTTGGGGGGCAAATGAACTATTTCACTCAAATTTGTCCTCCACTTTGAGCAAGTTAAAATGATTCCTCAGTACTTGCCCTGTCTCATAAAATAACATTTCACAAACGGTTTGGATTGGGAAATATGGGGGGAGCAGAAAGTACCAAAAAGAAAAAAGGAATCCATTATCTGGGCTTAAAATGATCCAAAATGTAATTATGTGCATCTCTGAGAAAACAATAAAGTGAAATCTACGTAGAAAATGCAAATGTGTTCCATTTAAGAAGTGCAAGCAGTGCGCTACATGAACTGTCAATAATCGCCGTTGTTTGCAGCGGGTCCCGGAGGGGGCAGCTACCATTTGTATTTTCTGCACTGCTCTCTCCTAATTAGCACTTCTTTCAGCCTGTTACCTTTTCCATTCTTCCACTGGCTCCCGAGCATTGTCATGTATGAACACTTACCACCCCGGGTTCCCTTTGCCCCCTCGCTCTAATTATCCTCACACTTTTGACAGTCGGGGCCTGATGCAATTAGCATTGTTTGAACCGCTCAAAGTCGAAGGGATTCCGGCTTGAAATTCCAACCCCCGGTTTTGTGACCCCCGTGTCTGATAGTCATTTCAGCCCGCTGTGCCTGGTTCAGTTATAACGATATTCTATGTCAGTCTGCACATGTCAAACAGACATCTGTGAAACGTACACGGTTGAAAATACAATGCTGAAGTCATCGGATATGAGCAGACACGTCAACACACAATAGCGGCGGTATCAGCACCACAAAATATGACTTTAATGGTATAAATTCTCTGGCATCCGGCCACCAGACATTTCATTATAATAACATGATCTATCCGATGGCCAGTAGATTCTGCTTAGCTGGACTGTTTATCACCTCATTAGGAAACGTCAGTGTGCCTGAAAAAATAAGTGCGGGGCTGTGGGGTCACTCCATCTATTCCAATAACCACTAGCGTTCCCCAACCCTTTCAGGAAACCTGTCCAGAATGGTGGATGATAAAACACAGAGTGGAGTCACTGGCTTTACTGCAAAGACTAATGACCATCCCGTCTGCCATTGCTCACGGAAGGAGTGACGGGTTTATCACAGCCGCCGCACAGAGCAGACAGAAAGAATGCATTTCATGGGCTTTTAAAATTCTGAAGGGATCCGTCTTTTGCCTAAAACACTCTGATAGACACACTGGTGCATGTCATCGGCCTTCGTAACCTCCTTTCTCTGGCTGTCCACTCGCGACCCTGCCCATCCATCAGACCGCTGTGCCATGATGGCACGCTGCTGTCGACAGAGGCCGGGCTATCGATTAGACTTGTGCCTTGCTGGTCTCCTCCTCCCTTGCCTGTATGGATCGCCCCCGTCATAGGCTAACCCTGCATCAATTAGAGGGAGCAGCTAGACTGTACTGAACGGACAAATGGCTTCTTCTTCAAACTGCGCAGTCTCATTAATGACTGTCTTGTCGACGTGAAATTGGCTAAGTGATGACAAATGTGTCCAAAAAGTTAGAACCTACACAGAGAAGATTATCGAGGAGGAACGCATTTGCTGCCCCCCCTTCCCACACACACACGCAACTGCCTGTTGTTGAAGATCTTAGGATTCCAGCAGAGCTAAGAAGGAAAAACCTTGTGACAACAACGATTTTTGGATGCAAGTACTCTGCGTAGCCCCCCCACACACACACACCACCACCTCCCCCATACCTTGATTTAAGCCAGTTTTTCAAGATTTTTGGAGAGAGGGAAAGATTGTGTGCACAAACGTCAATGTCTCCGGGAGGTACGTGTGAAAAGCTTTTCATCTTGCGTTCTGTGCTTTGTTTGACTGCTCAACTTTGCAGCAGTTGAAGACGGTGACAGAAGGTCACCAGCTGCAGGAAAAAATGTGTGAAGAAAACTACAGGGGGAGAAAAAATCCAAAGAACTTGCTCTCTCTTTATCTGTATCTCCGATTAATATTAAACATTACACAGTGGACCGAGTACTTCAGTAATTCTCCATGGTAACCACTTTGCCACAGCCATAATTGGCTGTGATCCCCAGTCCTGGCCTTGTTGACACGAACCTTTATCTTGCATTCTGGTCAGTGAGTGACTGTGAGGAAAGTAGCTTTTGAGATTCCTCCCCCAGAATGCTCGCTAAGCCTTCCATTGAGCTTAGGAGACCAAAGCAAGAGCCCGGAATGCGTCTCAATATATTGTATTCAGGGAGTTTTTCCACTTATCCAGGTGACAGCCGATAATTCACCAGTGACACCCCCAGACCATAATACACGGTTTGTTTTCTATCAACACCCTTGAAATTGAAAGTGGCGCTGTGGCCCAGATGGGTGCATCTGAGACCGACCACACAGTTACACTCTTTTAAAACCCTGGAGATAAAACGAGCAGATAATGGAGGTTCGGTGTTGAGATATTGCTGTTTGGCGACTGCAGGGACCGGAGCAGAGCACACATGTTTCGGTTGATCTTTGCTGTTCCGACCGTTTGTTTCTCAATCGTGCAGACTAACCTTTTAACCCGGCCAACTCCTCTGCCTCAGGATATGAGACAGTGGGAGAAAAGGGGAGAAAGGAACGGTGGAATGTTTGATCAGTCTGTAAAAAAAGGGAAAAAAAAAGTGGGCCATTTTTAGGAGGGTAGACAGAGTGGCGAGGGCTGACACAGACGGAGCGCAAAGGCGTTGGTTGACGCTTGTCATCCTCCATTAAGGTTCCTTTGATTGGCCTTTGTGGTCGTGGAAACGGCAAACAGCTGCATGCAAATGGCCCTGTTTCCCCAAGGCTGGCCCCCATTGTTCTCGGCTTGGGCTTGACAGAGACACTTTCTTTGCAGCATAAAGGAGGGTGTAGCCTTTAGTCAAATAAGAGCGCCCCAACAGAGGTCACAGCAGGAGTACTTCAAGACTGTTTGTCTTTTTATGTCGTTTCATTCCCAGTTCTACTGGTAGCCAACATGTTCACATCAGAGTCAAGCTTTGCCTCCGACTGGTGAGCGTGCTTTCATAATCCGATATCCGGAGCAACGGAGTGGTCATACAGAAGCTTTCGCTGTCGGTGGACTGAAGTTTTCTAGAATGTTTTAATGGGGTGTTTGTGGGTAAGGCATCATCCCTGTTTTGTCTGTGCTCTTTGTTCCTTACAGCAGCATTTCCAACCTATTCAGTGGAGCTTGTGAATGAGGGCCGATGAATGCAATTAGCTGAGGGGGAAAAATCGAATTCAACTGCACTAAACGGTTTATGTATCAAATAAAACTCTTTCACACACTGTCCATGCTTATTGCACCTCCACTTACAAAGTAAAGACTTTCCACCATGGCTGCCCAAAAAGTGCAAGTGCCCATCCCATGTGAGAGGCACATGGGAGCAGGGTGTGAGATGAGAACGGAGATTTGGGATTCCCAAAATAACACCTGCTTTTCAAATACAGACAACACCGAGACGAGATTCCACGACGAGAATGGCTCATCTTTCATTTCAACTGTCCAAATGCGGTGAAACACTGACAATCCAGTTGGACATATGGTACCATTTCGCCTGACACTTAAGTCCCCGCTTCAAGCCCATCTTGCTGGGAATTGATTCTAAAGACGGTGTCAGACAAGACCACAAACCCCGGGGCTACACCCGCCTTTTCCCAGACAACTGCTATCAGACACTCGTGATTCCGATATGAGTGTTCAGAAATAGAAACTGGCAATATAGAATGCTTTGAGTCCATTTGGGGTTAGCGGGGGCACTCTCAGTCATATCCGTTTTCCCATTCCTGGTGATGCGTGAATTCACTCTTGCCACCTCAAATTCCAAAGCCATCGTTTGCGTTCATAGCCATGAAGTCTCTTCTCTAATTCATCCGTCAAATGTTGCCTTGATTTCAAATAAGAGCAGATCAAGAGAAGAGAATCACACATCCGCTGTGTCTGACACGTCCTGTTGAAGGGGAGCTGTCATTCTTCGATCTCTGTGACTTCTTTACTCCTCAGGTGGGCTCATTTAGATGAATCACCAAGCACAGGAGCGATGTGCACTTAAAAAAAAAAAAAAAGTGAGAAAGAATGTTAATCTGCATTGATGTAATCTGATCATCTCTGCACGGATTATCAGAAGATGAACCCTTTACAACCGGGACCTGCAGCTTTTTCTGTTGTCGGCAGCTGGTTCGTTTCTTTCAGGAGGCCACATTCTGTGTTTCAAACCATTAGCGTCTGTTCAGGCAGAAAACAAGCGTTAAAATAATTCAAGGAACTGCACTGGTCTGGCATGTTGTTTCAGTTACCGGCAGGACGTGAACAAATCTATGGATTTGAAAGCTTTTCAGGCTGAGAAAAATCCCCTGAAAATGGTTTATAAAACACAGCGAGACTGGATTTTAACAAAACATTGTCAAAGCAGCATTTATTTAAGGTTTCGTCACTGCGCTTTGAAAGGAAACAGTTCACGTTTCAGGATAATAATGTGAACCGGACACAGCGACATGTCTGACGACACACTGTGACACACACACAGAGAGAGAGAGAGAGGGAGAGGTTTTTATTTTTACAAAAGTGCTTGATTTACATATCTATATTTTCACATTCAACTCAATGAAAGCGCTTATGAGAGAGCACTGAATGAGGTCTGGAGCACTCCGTTTTCTACATTTTCTGATATATGTTAAAAATATGTATATTGTAAATACGTATATCTTAAACATCTGATCTTATTTTTTGACTCGTTCTCACTATTGCGTTTAAGAAAAACCAATTCTGATGTGTGTAGCTGACTGTGTAACTGTTCTTATTAAAAAACAAACAACAAAACTCATTTTAACAAACTCCAACGTTCACCAATCTCTTTTCAGTAATGTGTGGTGAATAAAACGAGAGAAGGAACAAAGACGCCTCTCAGGGCCCTGAGGTCTCATCCGTATGTCTCCCTGGTGTTTCACCAATGAGATGCTCCTCTGGATGCGTGCATTACAAAACAAACATGACAGTTTTCATCCAAATGTTTTTGCAATAAAATACTTTGTGCTCTCCCACACTTATATTATTCTGACTCATCCATGATCCGTATGTAAATGAAGGAGCTCGTCAGAATGCCCACATCAGGTAACAGCCTGCAGTTTCTACATTTCGAACACATCTAACGACATCTGAAATTCATAGCGCGGTCTGTTTTGATGCCGCGACGCACAGAAAAATGTTTCTATTTTGCGGCTAAACATTGTGGATTATTTTTGGTTCTACAGGCGTCAAGAGTTTCTCCTGAGGGAGTTGGACATAAAAGAGGAGAAGTGCACGCTGATGATGACTGTGTTTTCATGTCTTCTCTGTCGACTGGTTGGACGATCCCTCGAGAACCAGCAGGGGAAAACCGGAAGCATCATCACGCCACTAATACGTATAATCCTTCCAACATAAAGACGGTTTGTGTTTAATCAAACCTCATGACAGAAGTCCTGAAGACATCTACTGATCAACGCGTCAGAGAAATAGAACCCAACACACCTTGTCCATTCTTCAAACGCTGTACGAGGAAACAATGACTGTAAGAGGAGGCATTCGAGAGGGGAAACACGGTGCTCGGAAGATGAAATACATCCTATATGATCTTCGGAGAGCAGCGTTTGACAGAATTAGTTCATTGCTTGTTCAATATCTAACATACTGTTGCATCCCTTTTTCCAGGGGGGGGTTGATGAAACAGATAGAAAAAGGTACGTTATAGAAACGCTCTCAAGTGAAAGCGTGGATGTAGTTTCACAGGTTTGATCTACTCTGAGTGACGCTGAACTCCCTTTAAAGCCCATGTTCTACCCCTGCACTCAATGCCCAGCTGGATTTTCCGCTCAACAAGACGCCACGGACTAAGTCAGGTGCCTCCCTCAGGGTGGGGATGCCGTGAAAAAAATAACAACAGAAAAAAAAACAAAAGGAGGAGGTTTGTGAGACCGTGTCCATCACATGCTGGTGTCTATGTTGATGTTTGCTGGGGCAGAGTGTCCTCATTTCACCGCCCCCCCCCCCCCCCCCCCCCCCCCCCCCCCCCCCCCCCCCCCCCCCCCCCCCC
>CAAKHB010002226.1:206832-223443 GCA_901007665.1 Aeoliscus strigatus
GGCGGTGGAGTGTGTGTGTGTGTGTGTGTGTGTTTGTGTGTGTGTGTGTGTGTTCGGTGTGGTTCTCGCTCCCTCTGCGCCTCATCCACACGTCGCGGCGCGCAGACAGTCGGAGCCACAGCCGGTCTGGAGGCAAACAAGGAGAGCGTGAGCAGGAGCAGCGCACCGGTCCCCTGCTCTGCAGCAGCTGGCGGGGGAGGGAGGAGGGAGGGGGGGTTGAGGTACGCAAAACCCGGAGCGGAACCCCGCAAGCGCACGGACCGGACCAACATGCGGGCTGATGATGACAACACCCGTTTAGGGCTCATTTTCAATGTGCTTTTCTCATCCGGGAGTCAGATTTCACGGTTTACTGGAGAAGTACAAACAGCTTGAGCTCTCGTCCTCCGATGGATGGATGGATGGAGTCCAAATCAGGCCACATGGTCCGAGAGTTAAAGAGTTAAAAAACGGAACGGAGAAAGGTCATATTTGAAACTCAAATGTCTGAAGTTTATGAAAAGTTGATGTATCGTCACACTCTTAAAACACTGTTGTTGTTGTTGTTGTTGTTGTTGTTGTTGTTTTGCTTTTCATGCAGATTTTTCTGCTTTTTAAAAACGCGACTATATCCAAATGTTATCACTTTATAGTTTCTTTTCTTAATGTATTTATTTATTTGATCTGCATGTACCAGTATTGTAATTAAATTTCTTTTTATTTTACACTTTGAGACAGTTCCATTGGGTGGGTTTACAGTAGATCACAGGTATATGGTTTGCACATTTACGTACAGAGTAAGTCACACAATATTTTGTCACAGCTATTCTATCTCCTCAATTCCTGGCAAAATGTGCCAGGTTATGTGCTCCAACCACACACCACTCATCATTGGTTAAACTAGTGTTTGTCCTGACCCATACATATCTGACCTGAATCTTTCAAACTTGTCTTCCATGACACTTTCAGTTTTCAGTTTTCAGTCCAGTTCTGATTTGACCATTTCTTTTTGTGTCTACACCACACCAGCAGTGAGATAATGAAACATCATTTTAGAAAACTGTCCTACTTAGAGTACATACTTCATATGCTGAAGTGTGGGGCAAAGCTGTCAAATCAGACGTGATCAGAACATCCACAGTGATAAAATGACAGTCAGTCCAAGGTCGGGTTGTCTTTTCTGTACTTGAATTATTTTTTTTAAGATGTCCTACGTATAAATTCTGTTTTATTTATGCTGACAGCAGCTTCTACAACGTAGACTAAACAGAAACAAAGTGTATATAAAGATATTTTACATGAGGAAATAAAAACACTTCTAGATTGATGGAAAATTATTATTATTTTCATCCCTCAAATCATTTATCATGAAAATATGCCAACATTCTTCCATCAACAGCTCTGTACAGATTTATTGCCTTTCTTTGTATTTTGTGATAAATGTCTTTGTGGTTTAGGACTGTTATTCGCACAGCACGTGATTTGACTTGAATATTTCTTTTTGGATAACTGATTTACATACTGATTTTTAACTGATTGGCATTTTTAAGTACTAAATCATTTGACTGGTACAGTACAGATTAAAGATATCATTATTTGTAGTTATTTGCATATATATAAACACACACACACACACACACACACATATATATATATATATATATATATATATATATATATATATATATATATATATATGTCAGTACAAAGGGTAAAATAATGGGTTTTAATTACACAACAAAATAAAAGTGAATGTAACTGAGTATTGTAACTTCACAAGAATACATCTGTTTTCTATCTTTTTTTCAGAGGTGCTCAAACACAGTACATGCAGGCAATCCGTGCACTTCCATATGTTCACAGCAAGTAGTTTTACTCTGGTCAGTACTAAGAAGCAGATGCAAGAGTTAGATTATGAGCATCATGATTGTTTAAAGAAAACCCAGGATGAAACAGTACTGCTCACAGTAATGGCATCTTTAAAAGGACACAAGGAAATACATCGTGCCAAGTTTTATTTTAACACCCATGAATCTATTTTCCCAATTTCATTTTACCTTTTAACTTAATCAATATAAAGATATAATACACTAAATGACTACTTGTCAAATGTTTGCCTATACCAAGGACAAAATGATGATTGCGATAGCTTTTCAAGTTAAGTTGCAGATAAAGACAGTTATCATGTAACGATATAAAACAAATGGACACAGTCATTTTCCCACTCGTTTTTCAACGTTTTTCAACAAACGGAAACCTCTGGAGGATTTAGAAATACAGAGATGGACACAGGGGCTGGTCATCAATCCAGCTGACGGGATCTCGGCCACACTAGAAAAATGAAAGGAAACATCTATACCATGGATGATCTCTGTCATTTATGGAAGTCTTAACTTTGGTTCAAATAAGAGGTGTGAGGTCATGATTGACAGATCACACATTTGTAGTCACAGAAGAATGTTGGGCAGTTTTCAATAAAAGGTTCAGAGGGGATTTAACTGCGTTATCTGTTTCAATCTGTAAAGAATTATTGCAATGCTATAAACCACTGTCACTGGCACAATATGTCTGTTTGGCTTCCATGTAGTAATGTGGGAGGAAGTGGGGGGCGAGTTGTCCAGATTTCATATAAAGGGGTGGTCTGGTGTAGATGTGTGCTCAAGCTTTCTGAAATGCAGTAGTACAGTGTGGAAAGTGTCTAAAATGGCAAATTTAATCTCACACAAAAAAAGAAATAAAGTGTGTGAATTGACAAAAGCACTTCAAATTTTTCTCACAAGACCTTTTAATATACATAGAACAATCTGAACTATTTGTGCCATGTCAGAACTGATAATTGACTTCCATCAAATATTGAGAACAGCTTGCTGTTGCATGTTAGAAACATTGAAACACACTGTTTGATGCCTTCTTGGGGTGTGGAGTACTGTCATTATTGAAACAGCAGATAAAGAACCCGAGTGCTATACGGCTCATAGAGTCACTATTTACTCCTGCAGGCAAACTACAGGCTCTCACAGGAATATCTGAGCAACACTTTCATACAGCACTCAGTGTGAAAATATCATTCATTATTGATAGATATTCTTGAGAGTTATTCCACAGGATTGGCTTTATATGAAATTAAAATGCTCTTTTGCTTTTTTTGTTGTTTTGTTTTATGGTTTACAAAGTAATCATAAATAATCATGATTTTACAGACCTGGATGAACAGGTTTAACATGTTAAATTCCTGTCGGACAAAAACATGACAGATGCGTAATTGTTTTACGATTTGTTGACTGCTTTGGATATGGCAGCTTTTACAGCCCAGTGAAGCTTCACAAGATGCGCATATGTGTGGTGAACAGCCAGCGGTGTCCTCAGATGCGTCTCCACAAAGCTACGTGCAGTTTCTGACGTGTCGTTTAACTTCCATCGCTCTGCTTCAAAGTATTATGTGAGGTTTCTGGTGTAATTTCTCCACAAATCAAAGTACAGTGAAGAAACATGATCTACCCAACTTGAAGCAGGTTTATGGTAACATTCTCCACAGGATTTTGTTGGGGGTGGGAGGGGGTTTACTAAACCACCAGACATTTTTTTTTTCTTTCTAACGTGGTGTCATGCTGTTTGTAGGCGCTTTTATTCCGCTCCGGCACTGCTACTAATTTTAGATCGTAAGCATTGTATGAACAAAGCAGGGGAAGAACTGAAGAAGAAACGCTCAGTCACCAGGTTTGGAAGTATTCACGTCCGAAATATCTTCTTTTGTTAACATGAGCCAAAATACATAGACGGGTCAGTGGTCTTCGTTACACGTGGCTTCAATAGAAAACACTCCCTCTGGCCGCTCCAGGGACATGTGAATTTGGGTCATATTCACCAGGTGGGAAGTGAGAGGATTAATGCGATGCTTGCATGTTTTCCAAGGTGTAGTTTTACATAATAAAGAGCAGCAGAGTGAAAGAAGACAGATGTAATGATGCTGATCCAGTAACACATCATCTTATTTTGACAAACAATGTTTATGTATGGCCTACGACGGAAAGTGTAAACTCTCTATTTCATGCAGACAAAGGCCACGACAGCCTGTTTTATTCATTGTGGTCAATGCAGTATGTATGCAAATACACGCAGCCAGTCAATGTGTTCTTTTTGTCTCTTATTTGATTAAGTCATCAGAAAATGCTTTGCTTTGCTGTTTTACTGTCAGAGTGTCACTCTTGCCTGTGTTCCGCAGCAGTGCAAAACAAAGACAACTTACTGTCACTGTATGCTGAGTCAGAGGACCATAAATACATTTTACTGCAAGACAAAATCATATGAACAGACGCTGAGCAGTATATCAGATGTGTACATGAATCTCCAGCTTTAGCCGTTGAAAGTAAAACAACAGCTCTCATTCCCAATTTCCACATTCATCTGCATGTTTTGCTTAATTGGTCTGATTGAATGGATGTTATGGAGTATAATTACCACAAACACATACACATTACACCCTCTGTGACTTCTCATGAATGCTATGTTACTACTTTTCTCAGCACTAAATCTTTCATGTAAGATGATAAACAGCAGACTGGTGTTGCTGCTCTTCACCACAGGCAGAATAAGCATGAACAGTGTGTATTGTATATTCATTACAAATACACATTTCTTTCCAATTTAACTTACATTTGAAAAGATTTTGGAAAAAAAAAACTGCATCTAAAGTTAACTTCCTTGTCATTCCGGTCTTCAGATGTTGGCTGGATTACAGTGTGGTGTTGATGAAATTTCTCCCGGTGGTCGGGATTCTGTGGCTTTGCACAGCCACGGAGGCTCCACAGTGAGACACAATTTAAGGATTCGAGCTGCTCACAACATGTTTGCCTTTGATTTCATTCTCTCGTGAGTTGTGTGTGTTCCTCCTTCAAATGTGCCGTTCCCATTATGGACAAAAACCTCATAACATCGTGGGGTGTTTCAACAGACATTCATGCGGTAAATAAGAGGGAAGCAGGGAATGCCGTGGTAAATATGTCTCGAGTCATTATTAGGTGGTTTTGCTCATTAAGATCAAAAGCCGCAAATCCAAAGGCGATTTCAAACCTTAAAGGGAAAAGCTCGTTATTGAAAAAGGAGAAATCAAAGGATCTAAACTGAGTTTTTGAGGATTTTCAATGGGATTTAATAATTGCTCTTGTTCCATGCAGACACAAATACATCAAGCTAAAACCTCGCCGCGTCCATTTCCCAGAACTATTGTTCAGGGCAAACATTCCGTAGTTCTGTAATCACAGAGCAGCGGAAAAAAAAAACTGTCGACATTATCGTGATCTTGAAAGTCAGGAAATGACGGGTTCCCATGATGGAACAGGCTCGGTTAAAAAGCTCGACCGGCCTCATTTAGGTCATCTGAACCCGACCCTGAAGAACTTAGAGTTAGAGTGGCCGAACCCAGATGGTACCATCGTTCTTTGGCCCGTGTTCTCTCAGTCAGACTCCGGAACAGTTTGTTCCAGGTGTGGACACCATCCAAACCAGTCAAAGGAAATTTGAGACAGTTTTTCCTTTCAATGGTGAGCAACTATTGTGTTTGCAGGTTACAAGACAAATGACAGGGGACAAAGCTGGAACAAGTCGTGGCCAGAACGAGCTGAGAAAACGAGTTTGTCAGAATGTTTGCGTTATCACATTATCTAATACACGCTGTCTTACCAGATGTTCGTATGTGTGATCCTCTAAAGTCTGCTGATACTCGCCAGATCGGAACCAGCGTGAAGCTGAGCAGAACCTGACCGAGCTCCGGGTGATTAGGTGTTTACTGTTCTTGACCTGCCAACTGTCTGACAAGTCATCGGATGACATTTGCAAATGTTTGTTTCTGGTTTAAGGTTTTCATTTCGCTCTATTAAGGGCGAACTGTAAAAAACACAAAGACCTAAAGGAAAAACCTTTGTGTCTTTGTTTAGTTTGAGACCAGTTGTCTTGTACTTGCTGTTTTCACCCGTCGCATTATGTTTAAGTAGGTTAAACTGACTTGCGTCCATCTAATTATTCACCTTTGAAATATTCAAATGAACTTCAAGCATACTGTTAAAGCCAAGATCAAGTACAATACCTGCCCCCTGGACAAGCATGTCAGTGAATAATAAACTTTTATAAATAAATAGACAGAGCCTCACAATGTTGCTGTGAGAAGTTAAAGGCAGATGACATTGGAAGGTTTTTAAAGCGGTAATGTCTCTGACGCTGAGGGAAAATATACTAGACCCACATGAATATTCACTACTATAATAATTATAGTTATAGCAATTAAACATTCCCCTTATTCATTATTCATGTCATGGGCAAACAGTGAGCTGTTAGCAGGGGAAACTGGACCAAAATGACTGACACTGCAGGCACATTTATATGCTGTGGGAAGTGCTGCAGCTGAGCCCCTAATTAGCTATCCAGCCTGCAAACGACGATAACTGCATTCAGTGCCACGTTTGGTCGCCATTTGTTAACTCGTTCAACAACCTAAAGGTGCAGGACGTCGGTTCTTGTTTTGGATAAGAAGGAAGCTGTTGAAGATCGTGGCCTGTCGAGTTGCAGCAGTCTCGAAGTGAAAAGTGTCTTTATTGTCCTTCAGCCACATACAACGTACACAATGAGCGTACCTACCAGCCCCACAAGGACAATCCTATTCATTCTGTCCAGCAGCACAAGACAGCCTGTTGTCCAGATCATCGTATCTGACAGAAGGTTCATCAGTCTGCAACAATACAAGAATACAACAATCTGACAATCAACATGATAACAATGACAGCTGAAATTGGTGAAAGGTGAGACAAGACAAGTGGCTCAGAGATGTTGCTCGAGAAGCTGCGAAAAGCAATTTAATTCCAGTTGGACTTTATAAGCTGAATTCCTCCTCCAGTCAGACAAACATATTTCTGATTGTTCCGACTGTTTGGCCTTCAAGATGTAGAACGACACACGACAAGAGTTTCACACGTTGGATTTTAGGGGCGGGGCCTATGAACACCATCATTTGTGACATCACAGCTAGTGCAGCCAAACGTGCTTCATCACGGGACATGATGGACTTATTTTTCAGTGCACGAACCCATTATGACACCGAAATCAATTGAACAGCATCATCACCAAGGAGCAGGGCCACAATGTCGAACATGTGAATTTATTTACGGGCGTTATAACGTGATAACTACTCTGGTGGTGACACCCACTTGAATTTGGTGACACAAATAACCACTAGGTCACAGTGAAATGAGAGTAGGAACTGGTCCACCCAGTCAGACCTTCCACCATCTTGTACTGGCATTAGAAACAGCATAATCCGGAAGCTACTCTCTCCACTGTGATGATAGCATGAATAACAATATGGCCAGTAGTTGCTCTGGAGGTGCTTTTGACTTTCAGATACAGTTTATTTAGACTTAAGTAGGGCGCCTTTTTTTTTTTCTCCCACGAGAGTTAAGTCGACTGCTGGCTCCACTGACAGAACTTAGATCAGGAATAGTGAACGACTTCAGTGCTCCACAGTAGATACAATCTGACAAGAAACATGAATCCAGAATTGTCTCCTGATCTTTTTGGCTCACACAACCTTGCCTTTCCTCTGTCCTTGGGACATCTGCACGTCTGCAAGCTCTTACACGGGGAAAAGAATTTAGCAAACAAAATGAAATGTACCGGAATCGCTGCTTTCCAAAAATATAAACGTCTCACAGCCTCGAAACAAGCCTATCTGAAAAAGGCATCTGAATATATGCCCGTGTATTTTAAAGGACTTGGAAACATTTGTTTTAATTTAGTTTCCAGTGGAGATGTTTATCTGAGTGTATAGTTGGAAGTGTCGGTTCTGTTTTTGTGCATCCAGTCTTTCCACAAGTGGAAACAAATGCTTATTGTTCCCACGTGAAAAGGAAAAATGACAGAAAAAAATGGATTTACAGCGTCGAATGATTCTTTTCAGCAGTCGACTCTCCTCAGCCACGCACCAGTTGTTGAAAACAGAATTCAGACTGAAACGACATCATCCATAATTACTGTATCTGATAAATAACTACGCAACTATGCATCTCTACAGCTGTGTATGGCTGGAAAGTCTCAGAGTTAAGAACATACTGACTAAGTGAGGGTTAACCTTTTAGGAAAAAAGAAAATGGGTCATCTTTGCGTGCCAGTGAGAGGAATCCTGTCATTCAAGCAGGAGTTCTGGGACAGCGTCTATTTTTAGCACCAGAGTGCAGACGCATACCAAACAGTTTAACCCTGACACAAACACAGACGCAATAAATAATAAATCCACTGAACAGGAATTATATTATTCTCTCTGAGAGTCGTTAATTTGCACAGCAGCTCATGAGGAAAATTGGGTACAATAAACCTTTAATGTAAAATTACATGGTGGAGTGGATGTGGTCTTCCTGAGAGAAGCACAGGTCTCCACGTTAAGGCGCCACACAGCGTTCCTCTCCTCAAACACAGCTTGGACAAAGGGGACCCAGCTCCCCTTAGTTATTTGCCTTTCATATTCCCTGGATACTTTGGTGCTTTGCATAGTCCCCGGTTGTAGACCCCACAGACACCCCCACAAACATCAGAGAACAAATATTTATGTTTGACTTCATTTGGATGACAAATACTTTCTGCATGTTGATTCTGAACTTCGACCCAAATCCTCAATATTTAGGGTATTCTGTGTGATGTCTTTTTGATAACTAATGTAATATTCACACTTCACTGAGCCTCTGCTAAAACTGTTTGAAGCCCCTCTCGGGAGACCTGCCTCTCACTTTGAAAACCTCTGGGCTAGAACGCTGCCTCGCCACCTGCGTGCTGTGAGAACAGACGCATGGAACTCTTTGTAGGTTCGTGTTCCATCTTAGACGTCCATCTTAGAGCTGCATGTATACCTGATTACATTCACAAGCTCGTTGTGGAAACCTGCACATATTCATAAGCTTCATCGGTTAATGGCAAAAAAAAAAGCGTGTGTGTGTGTGTGTGTTGAAGGTATCAGGGTGTGTCTAGAGAAAATATTACCAATGAACTGCACAGGTGAAACAGACGTAATGGAGCATAATGTGTTTTTATTACGCTGTCATGCCTGTCAAAAAGCTTCAACATCCAATCAATAAGTGTTCCCAATGTCCAAAACACCAGCACTGCTGACTTGGAGAGCCTTTGTGTAAAATTATCTTCACGCTCAGATGAGTCTGCTCAGAAGGCATGACTCATTTGTCACTGCCACTTGGTTCTTAGAAGCCATCATCTCTGCGCCGCTCCTTTCTGCACAACACTGCCTCGGAAGATAATGACGGCACTTCACGGCCACAGGTAGACCAGTGGGGAGAAGAGACGCCGCACAAAGCTGCCGAGCCACAGGCCTCCGGTAGTGTGTGCTGTAAGTGCAGACTTGTTGGATGAGATTGATGAAAATAAAGATAGTGTGCTACCTGGTGGGAGCAAATGCCAAATGCTGTTGATGGACAGTTCCTCTAAAAGGCATGTTAGCTATCGACATTGAGAAGTGCACACACTTGTATTGTGTGATTTACTACGTTCATGCCAAATTACAGTATAAAACCTGCTGTTTTTCTGTTATACTGTGAATGAAGGCCTGAGAGGAGGACAGCATCTCCATAAATATAACTCCTCTGTTAAACTCCTCGATCCTCATTTACGCAGAGCTCTGACAGATGTGGGAGGCAGCAGGAGAGCAAGACTATTCACAAAACGCGAGGAGCAAAGGTGTCAGTTTTGCAAAGCCGTCGCGGCGACCACATCAATCTGGGTGTGTGTCAAACATGTTTGACATAATTCGACAGCACATTTCGTGACATGACGTTTGTCTCAGGACTAAATTGAGACCGAGCAGCCGTCAGGATAAATATGCTCCTCAGTGCTCCTGTCAAAACCTCATTCTTCCACTGTATTTCATGCCTTTCAAATAAGACTCGCACATAACGGCTTTTGCCTGGATTTCTACCTTTTGCACGCATGCCTTGTGTGGACAGTGTACTACGGACAATTGAGGCTTAAGGCTTCATGACAGATACTGTACCTTACACAGGCTGACGATGAAAGACTGTGAGACAACGATAAAATGTTCATATTAAAAGCATTTACCCCTCTCCAGGCGCCAGACTGTCTGACACTGGCACAAATTGAATCTTAATTGGGTTTGTATAGACCCGAGATCTACTGTTGATGAGCGCAGTGAAACTGTGGACATCTCCTGCTTCAACCCGTGGTCCGCAGAAACACGATAACACAACTGCACTGCACGGCCGCAGGGGAAAATGACTTCTTCTAGTTCTTGGACCATAAAAAAAATATGGATTGGATAATCTGCACATCTTGAAAACAGATTTGAAAGAATGATCCATCATCCACATGCAGCAGAACAAAGCTACTGATTTAAACGGATGGCATTAGTCATCACAAGTCACAACCAGTTGGCGTTAACCAGCTGTGGAGCTAGATGTCTTTTCAGAGACTTGTTTTTTTTTGGGGGGGGGGGTGTAATAAATCACTCAGAAATGCAGTGGAATGCGAGCCAGTCCTCTGGAACAGCTTGGTCTCGGTAGAGGTGATTTTCTGTTTCTAGGCTGACATTCCTCATTATCTATTTTGGCTTGTCTTGCATGCACACTGGCTTGTGGAGAGCCCGGTTAAAAACTGAGGAGTGAGGGGCGGTAGCGGTGGAACAGGGCTCAAATGCTCCCCAGTGCCCCCCTACCACCACCCTCTCCACTGGAGCTCAGCATGCCTCTATTTTGAAGAGGATGGCTTTCCACTACCATTGCCTCGCGTATGATTTTTTTTTCTCCCCGGGTCACAGAAGAGGCTTGTTACCAGAGGAAAAGGAGCGTAGTGGCGAGCAACGCTGCAAAGCTTTATTCAAGCTGAGCTGAGAATCTGTTGTGCATTAGGCCTCGTCCGCAGTCTGGTCTGGTCTTAATTTCACTCCTATTGTGCAGTCAGGCTTCTGATCACAGTCAACCTTTGAAGGCTTACTGCAGTTTTATCTCTTTCAAGAAACAATAATAATAAGTTCAGACCTCCATCAAGGAGACAAATTCCCCACTTGATTGTGTCACCCCGAAATGAAAATAGGTGTATCTGCCCTCCCTGAGCGTCATGTATCTGTGTTTAACGTGAACCGTTCCTGATCCGGAGCGTGGAGGCGCGCAGGAGGAGGACACGCTGTCAATGAGGTAAAACCCAGCATTGGCTGGTACTTGTTCTAAGGAAGTGGTGTTTACGCCTCGTAGCAATCACCCTTCTTCAAGGAATGATAAAAGATTGTTATATTCACACATAGATCTGAATTGCCTCCACAGCTTGATGTGTACTGTCTTCGGCCAACAGTCATCTTAAAATTGGTATGAAAACATGATGTACTTGGCGGACGCAAACATAAATAAACACAATTAAGAATAAACAACAGCAATGATAACAATAAATCATAGTAATGTTGTGAAATATCCCATTTTGTTTACATTTAATAAATAAACCACCTCTGTAAAGTGTGTCTGCAGTCAGACCAATAATAGTACAAACACTTTGTTGGGGTAATAAACTCTCAAAAATAAACACCTGCTGGACGTGGAGGAACAGGTCCATGGCTCTGCCACTTGTCAGCAAGTGTCTTCTCCGCAATCTGTCCTTGCAGGAGTCGTAAACTGGTCCAGGCACCCTGGGTCTAGTTGTCCACAGGGGTGGTCTTCCTCCAGCCCCAGCCCAGGGTGGGCTCACATCAGCCTGCAGGCCGAGAGGGTTCGTCAATGTCGCTTTGCTGCTTCTATTCTGGTCGGTAGGAGGAGAAGAGTAAGTATTACGAGAGAGGGTATGTGCCCCAAGCACATGGTGGTCTCTTCATTTTCAAAGCACTAAAATGGATTTAAAGCAGGGTCCAAGGAATTTACAAGGTGGCACTGCACAGTGCCTCCATTGGAGGAGATGGACTGACAAACTGATATTGTAAGAATGTCATTTGTGAGCTGTAACATGACAAGACTGACTCCATTAAGTGTCACTTTGAAATGTCACATGAAATCATAATATGCATCGACTGCATTATGAAATTACCTTTGTGATGTTTTACCAACAATATGTTTTGTGCAGAACAATTTACCAGAGTTACACCTGACCTACTGTCCCTTCCATCACCATTCTTTATTTCAGCACATTTTCCAAAGGCATACTATAGTAAGACACAGAAACTGATGATAACTTTTATGACCAAACTGCTATTTATTAACATTCAAAGTATTAATAGTTTTTTTACACTGAGGTCCAAATTAGATCTGAGACTCTGCATGATTGTAAACGCTCCAGAGTCTTTCCAACCTCACAGACAAAGCATTCCTATGTTCTGTGATAACCAAAACCCTGTGGCAGGATGTGACCGCCTCTTTCTTTATATCCCGTAAATAAAAGATCCTGATCTATTTGTTTCTTTATATCCCTCATTTGATTCAGCTTAGATCTTTTTTTTTTTTTTTAACTTTTTATTGCATTCCAGCCCAAACCAAATTCCTCTTGTGCTTTAATGGGGAGATGTTCCTCTGTATTTTCACAGAGAAAACGCTGTGGCTGCCAGATCTGTGGCCTGTGGTGGTCCAGCAGAACAGCACCACAGGGAACTTCAAAAAACTCACTCAAATTTCAGTTTTTGAAATACAACCGTGCTTAGGGTATGAGAGCGTCTCCCAGCCCAATATATCAGATCAGAGATGGGGATTGGTGCTCCGCTCCAAACTCACACCGAATAAAGTGTCAGACACAGAGCAGAGCAGTGTAGAACAGGGTGGCGGACTGTGCCGGGTGCGCATGGTTGTAGGCTGACACTTACGTGACCCCCTGACAGGTGTTGAGGTGAAGGGCAGCTTAAGAGTTTTCTGCTTTTTTTTACAAGCTCAGCCTTGGTTTGTTCACCTCACACATGGCAGTGTTTTACAGTGCTTGGGCAAATGGCGTGACGGACCACAGTGTCCATCCACAGCCAGTGGTGGAAAAATACTACCGTGTCTGTCAAGAATGAAAGGAAAAAAAGTTTGTTTGACAAACGGGTGCTTTTTTTTTTTTTTTTTTTTTAGAAAGCAGATTAATGTGATTGAATCTGAACTGGTGGATGTAAAAAAAAAAATTAATTTCATGAAGATCATGTTCATGCTGTTATGGGAAGCATGTAGTTGAAGCCAGCAGCAGTTTAATTCAGCATAATGATGGAGATAAAGAGAACCAGCTAGCCTGGCGCAGCGCCTCAGTCTCACCAGTTAACCCATATTTCAATTCAGTGTTAAGTAGCTCTGCAATTATTTTATTTATTCATTTTTACAAATGAAGTTCTTTCATAGTCTCCATCGTTATTTACTTCCTTTTGCTGTATCATTAGTTTAACTATTTAATTCTCATGTTCTGTTCTTATTTTGCCTCTTTGTCTTGTAATGCAATTACTATTTATGTATGCAATTAGTTCATTAGTTCATTCATACATATTATGATTACTGGTGAGGATACATTTTGAATTCTGAACGGATTATTCTGAAATGTAAATGAATATGAATCTTTTTATTCACTGTATACTGTATATATATCTATATATGTGGTGTGTGTGTGTGTGTGTGTGTGTGTGTGTGTGTGTGCAGATGCCTAAAACTCCTCAGTAGAAGTTAGCAGATGTCTATATGACATCAAACAAATGCTGAAAACCAAACTTAACTTAACCAAACAATGGCTGAGGTCTATCCACTACCTTGGAGCGCTTTGTGACTCACACTGCCACAGGGGGTGATTAAGATGTTTTGTCTCCTTTCCGGTGAGCTGTCATCACTGTGTGCCGTCTATGTGGTACGTGAGTAGTTAGTAGTAGTTAGTTGAGAAGCAACAAATACCAGATATGAAGAAGTCCTCACTTGTATGTTTGTAGCTGTGGCTGCTTTGGAACACATTTTGTGTTTTCACTTGAATATGTCTTTCACTTTTTAGGCTTTTGGATATAATTGTTTGTGCCTTTGTATTATACGGTTGTTTCATTTTTTGTGTTTTTTTTACAACATGCACAAACCCTGGAAAACTATAAAGCCACAAAGAAACAAGTTTTTTTTTGTGGAATGCTTACTGCGAAATAAAAGCTGGAAAATATTTTTTTTGAAATGTGAACAGATGAAATACAATGTACAAACTAAATGACTTCACAGTATGCACACACCAAGTTTCAACTACTGTTGTTGAATGAAGTTATGTTCCTTGTGTGCATCAGTACATTGTAAATATATATGTGAGTGAATCATATATTTACAACGTCCACAGTTCCTGCGTGACGTACCCCCTCAGTCCCCCCTGTCTCTGCATCCAGTGTTCATTGGAAATATGCTAATGAGAGCTGTCACGATTGCTGATTCCCTTTGAACTTTTTATTTCGTCACAGGCCGCCTGAAATCACAGAGGTAGAGAGCAGGAGGTTCTCTGCCGCAAGCCTATGGCCCCTCTTCCACCATCTGCCGGACCTCATTTCATTTGAATAATAAATGATGGACTTTTTTTCTCTGTTACACAGAGGCGCCTCGGCTTCTCACATGTTTTTGTAGTTCAAGGAAACACGGCCACTGGCCCTGACGGAGGATTGTTGTCTCTCAGCGTAAAACCCTGCCCAGGGTCTACAGGCCACCCCAGCTTGCAGTCTGCCGTGAACCCAGTGGCAGCGCATAGAATTTACAATGTGATTCAAAGCTGAATAGTGTCTGTCTAAGCCTCACAGTAAGGACAGTCTCCTTCCTTTATTTCCAGTAACTGCACATGAATCAAAAAGTACGGCCATCCTGTTTTTCTTGTAGAACAAAGGATATTGAAAAATATTTACATACTGTGGTTAATTCCCTGAAGAAATGAAGAAAAAATTCCGCCCAAAAGATTTATATCAGCAGGATATGCCCATGTAGTTCCATTCTTGCTGTTGATGGCCACCAGATAAGCAGACAAAATAGTTAAAATCACCGCTATGACATTTTCTAGTTACTCTGTGTAAAAGATACGAAACGCTTGTGCCCATGACTTTGGAGTCAATTTACATAGTTCCCGCTGGAGATGTGCTGAAGCAAACCTAATACAAAATTTTCACATCTCAAATACAGCAGTACTCCAGGAATTGTAATAAACCCACTGGCCTCTGCCCTCTGGAGTTCTTCCCATTGCTACACTTTGTAATCACAGTTCTCTGTGCTGAGATTGGAACATGCTCACAAATTGATTCAAACGCAGTCAATAGCAGCCTCGTTCACGTTCACTAGTCAGCGTGTAGCTCTGAAACCGAACAAGCCAGTGTGTGATTAGCGCGCTAGAGTTTTAGCCATTAAAAATTAAACAAAACAACTATAAATGTTAGCAGATGCTTTTCCTTCTACGAAACATAAAACAAATCTTACTATCTAAATCTATGGTGAACTTTTTTTTTTTTTATGGAGGAGAATTCACCAAAGAAAACAGAGTTTTGGTCATTCTGTCAAAGGGAATATGGAAAGGGTTCGTAAATCTGCCCTCCTGCTCTGCACCTCAACTAGAATGATTGACCTCTGCAGGCTTCCAGAAGCCAGGAAACAGGGGAATGCCCTTGACTCACTAGGTATGATAGAGGGAAAAAAGAAAGAAATACTGGCTGAAACCCGAGGGATCAGTCAGGGCAGTGAAGCAGGTTGTTCCATTTCCTCTTCGTTTAAAAACTACTGGCAAGCTCTGCGTGGGCTTGGACCCATGCGCCCGGCCAACAACAATGGGAGCCAGCTTGAATTAATGAAACGATTATCGACGAGCCTCGCAATTAACCAGCTCTCCAAATTGTAGTTTCCAGGAGTTGTGAACACAAGATCAGTTTGGGTAAAATATACATCGGTGCCATGATAGAACAACAAAGCGTCGCCTCTGAGAGTCTCTTGGACCCCTGGGACAAAGCGAGAGGCCGGTCTTTCTATTAGTGCCGATAATAGCTGAGTGCTCATCCCAGCTGCTTCCTTGCAGCAGCATTTGAATTAGCTGGCTGTTTAAAATATTTCATTAACATACATACGAAGTGTGATCGCCGGTCTGAACCAACTGAGTGTCGTCCACACTGGAATTAGCACAAGCCCCCTGTGAAAATATTTTGCATTGTCAGCTTTGATCAAGTGCAGGCCAGACGCATGAGAGGCGATGTAATGGTACGAACATGAAACAGCAGGAGATGGTAAGCCAGATGAATCATCTCTGATCCACAGATTTGTTTTCAGTGCAATGAGGCACTGTGGTGCAGCACCGTCGGGTACCCATTAAGTGTAATTTCATCATAAGTGTGGCTTGTTGAGCTGGGCAGAACCTGTGGTGTTGCCACATTTTTTAGTCCATATACAGTTGTCCCAAACAAATTTTGGAATCAGCACAAGTTCTCATCAAATTGGTTTGTGTTTATCATGCTGTCTGAATCCTGTGCCCAATTAAATGGCACCCGACTTAACGCTGCCTGATTTAATTCCTGTTTCAGTTCCCACATGGCTCTGGTGAATTTCTTGCATGTGGGGAATTTTTCAGAACTATCTTCCAGTGTAGGTGATGATTAACACCCAAAAGTTGCTGTGAACATAACTGACATGGCTGTGGATGTCTGATGGTTTCCTCATC
>CAAKHB010002226.1:223463-235441 GCA_901007665.1 Aeoliscus strigatus
CCCCCCCCCCCCCCCCCCCCCCGAGGGAAAAATGAAGTTTAGAGGGAAAATCTGTCTTTTCATCAGTGAGCTAACTTATTTATCACCAAGTCACCATGTCAACCAAGGGTGTAGGTTTGCATAAGGGAGTTTGTGAAAGAGATCGTCCCAATTACTTGATATATTTTATAACATCACATCTTGAACAGAAGAGTTTTTTGCAAACTCATTCATAGTATAAGCTTACCTTATAGTATAAGCTATCGCTATAAGCTAGAGAAGTATTTTTCCGACATGCCCTCTCAGCACTTGCAAGGCAACACGTTCAGATCTGCCGTCATTTGCTTGGCTGAAGGTTTATTATCGCTTTCTCAACACATGAAGGTATCAAAGCCCCCCTCTCACCTCTGGTGAAGAAGACGTGCTGTGTGGCGCACGTGACTTGCGTGAGTTGCAGCACGATAGATGGACCGACATTGGGAAGATAGCAGTCTGTTGCAGACTATGTCTATATGTCAATATTTCTGCCTGTGTTTCTGCTTTGTAGAATGTAAATTTGAAGTTGAGTTGAACATGATGTCACCTGTACGACAGGTATCATCCAGGTCTAATCCTGTACGAGTGTTTGCTGTATAATATTCCCTTATAAGCATTTATATGGGGCAGATTTAGGCTACTGGTGAACAAACATGTATAAAAAAAAGTATTTGGGTGAAACAAATGTTCAATGTTTCTATCTCCCCGGGAAGAAAGAGCAGCAGCAGCAGCAGCGGTTGCATTCAGCAAAAACAAACACAGGGACATTATGCTTCATGGCATCCAGTAAAACAACTGTTCAGGTAATTACGTTTAAACCGTTCTCCGCGGGCAACTGCTTAAATGTGCTTTTTATCTTATGGGTTTTTTTTTTTCATTTTCAACACTTATGGGTCTGTCTGTTGAACACCGTGTTCATTGTCTTCGATAGAAACAGAGGAACTTGTAGGCATTGGCACACATTTTTCTGACAATCCAAAATAACAGTAGGCAGACCGGATCTGGGATGAGAGTTCAACTAGAGAGAGAGAGAGAGAGAGAGAGAGAGACCCGGCAAGCTGCCCTGGCTTTGTTTACAACAAAAAGCCATTGTTTGATGTGGCCGTGCAGCCGGCTCTAAAGCTCCTGCTCCCACAGGATGTTCTCCGGGTAAAATGCCAGACAGAGGCCACTGCTGGATGACTTCTACCTCATCGAACTGGGACGTCTTCCTGAGGCCTCTGGGGGCTCAAACAACGCTAGGAAACAACAAGGTGTAGCTTTGTATGTATAAGGGAAGATGTGTTATGTGTCAGTAATCTTCTGGTGTGTTGGAAAAGAAACATTTCACTTTATACCATGAAGTATTAAGAGAATATCTTAGTGTGTCGTCTTAGTCAGTCTCACAGTCAACACCAATTTTGAATTTATTTATGTTTTTGTCTCATTGGAAGATTCCTACTTGAGTTGAGCCCTGCCCTGTCTGGTTCTGATTCCTCTTTTCTCTGCCAAATCATTAACACAATCAAGCCCCACAGTCCCAGTCTGCAGACACCCACAGTGCTCTAATCGTGTTTATGACACAAAAATTTAATTGAAACAACTGTTATCAATGTGAGGGATGTGCCAGTAAAAAAGAATAAAATAAAAAAGACTGCATGTGCACCCAGAGCTTTACTAATTTTTCATCACACACAGCATCCTTAATGAGGTGAATAAATTGCAGATCTAATGAAGAGTAAGAAAAATACAATATGACTGCCCATTGTCAGCAACAGGCAACAGCAGTTCAAATAAATACAGAAGTAATGGCTGGACTCAGGTGACGCATTTCAGACCTCCAGGTTTCCTATGCTGGTGTATATTTTCTTTTGAAATCCTTTAAGAGCCTACTTAAACTCCTCAATGTTTGTGTGTATTTATTTTATCAGCGGAGTGAATAAACTAAAGCCAAGGAAAGAGTCTCCTGACACGCCAATCAGGATCTGACGAGCCACACAAGCCACAAAGGTATACTGTAACAGTAGCCGGTAAATGGCGGTAATCTGTGCCTAAAGCAAGACTGGGCACGCTAAAGGAACATGTGGTGGGGAGCCAAGCTCAAATCCCCTCTGACCTTGCCCCTCTCCTGCAGCCAGGATAAGATGAAAGGACGTGTTGATGCCTCTACTGCCCCCCAGAGGCACAGGCTTCACAGGCTGAGAGGTGCGGATGCATGTTCAAGGCAAATCTTCAAATACATCATTTCAAGTGTGTGTTTTATAAAATCTACACCCTTCCTGATGACTTAAGGTTTTGAGTTATTAAATCCAAACTAGAAGTGAAACATCGTGGACAAAACACCTTGGGATTTCAGTGGCGCGTTTCAGCCATGTCTTTAATTTTTCATGTGCTCTAGAAAAAATGGAGAAAAAAAAATGGAAGCTACCTGTGAAGTCCTCAAGGATTCTTCAGAAACGGTGTTGAGGAGAGAGATGGGAACATCTAGCACAAGCAATAACAGAGGACATAAAAATTACCAATACAAGGACTGTCTAACTACAGCTGTCAGTCCCGTATTTTTCTTTCTCTCACGACACACGAGTTTGTCAAGAGAGTTTATGAGCAGCTGTTTCATCTTTCAGCAGTCATGGCTGGAATTAATGGAGCCTTAAACACATGCAGCTGTGAGTTTTCTATCCTATGACTTGTGGTATCGGGGACAGTTGCTTCTCTGATAAGATGAAACATCCCTCTGCAGCATCTTGCTGAAAACAAGGCGGCAGACGGTGCATTATTCAAACTCAATTGAATGATCACGTTGTTCTGAGGCTGAAGCTTTGGAAAATGGTGATCTCACGTTTGTTTTTGTACAGTTATTAAAGAAATATGTTGTATAATTATGACGCCATGCTGACATCTGATAGCCATTTTGTGTGGGTGCATTTGGAAAAAAAAATGGGATTAATTCAAATTTAAACAACATGTGAAATCACAGCACAAGGGTTCTTGTTTCACATCTAATCCTCATTCAGCCACTTTTGTATTTGATTAAGAAAGTAAATATAAAAAAAAAATTATACTTATACACAGCAGCACTCTTCAAATTTCTTCCTGCACCATGATGAGTCAGGGTATACATATACACTGAATATAAATAAGACTTGCCTGCAGAGCTCTGTAGTCTTTATCTGCACCTCCTCTCTCATCAGCAGTGGAGTTTCCACTCTGCAGGAGCAGCAATCTGGAAACCTGAACTGTCTGTGACCTGAACAGCGAGCAGCTCCTGCTGAATCGGCTTCCCATGGGTGTGCAGCTCTGACTTGTAAGCCTCACCTGGAGCCTCTTTTGCTCCATGCTGTCAGGATGGCTGAGTCTGAACTTGGCATAACACCGACAATCCCTAGATTTTCAATTCGGATCAATACTGCGACAAAGACAGAGCCAATGCTGCAGCCCTTGACACATCTCACATGTATCTCCATCATATTCACACAATGAATTGTTATTGTATGGAAGCGGTTGCAGTCGGATGCTTCTGTGACTATACAGTATTTCTTGAATCAGGCCAATGACCTGGAAACAGAAATCCACCAACAAACCAGCCTTAACTCATCTGGTAGCCAGTGAATGTTGTGGGGGTAGAGAGAGCTGGACTCATTGACAGTGGTGTCAGACAGAGGGATGCTGTCTTAGCTGAAGACCATCATAGACAATGTCTCCCACAATCACAAGAGTACATTCAGAGACTGAGTCCACCCAGATGCACCACAGAGCGACACAGGAGCTCGTTTCTTGTGGTCAACAGACAGTGTGACTGTCACACTCACTGAGCCGATAAACTGCTCCAGGCAAGATCAAACAGTCATTGCATACTTATTCACAACATTGTACATACTCATTACATTCTGCTGTTATGTGTACATATATATTTGACACACTGGGGATGCACAATGCAGCCTGTGTATATAGAGGATGTACATTTTATTTTTATTGTATCTTATTTAGATGTGCACACATATCTTATTCGTACTTCATTTAAAACTTATTATTTATAAATTGAAAATTTAGCAACTTTTTTTTTTTTTAAGTTTTTATTCACTTTGTTTTCTTTTTTCTTTCTTTTCAGATTCTGATTCACCCGAACAATTAGTCGAAAAAATCAGACATACTAAAGCAGAATGATAAGCATTAGTAGCCTATCCCAATTTCCCATTCCTGCACATTTCTTTGAATGATTAATTATAACTTGTCACTGACACGGTCGTCACAGGTGTCACAGAACAACAATGGAGAGCTGTTTTTCAGCTGTAGACATGATGTCCCAAAGGCTCATTTCAAGACCACGTTATTGCAACTTGCATGTATGTGACAGCTCCACTTCTTTAATGCGCCGATTAGGATAATTACAGGGGACCCCCCTTTTCATCTTACAACTGAGAACACATTTCAATATAGCAACAGAATTTCAATCAGGCTCAAAGCTCAAGATCTCACCGTACGCACGTAAATCATTGCCAGAGACCTAAGAGAGAACCGATGGTGCGCAAATCTCAAAAGAAGTGGCTCCATAAAAGACACTGATTATATAGCCTCCATGAAATATATTATAATATATTATATATGAGAAACCTTGGTGCAGTGGTGTCGAGCGAGGAGATGAAAGGTTTATTATGTGATGTCTAACTCAATGGCTTTGAAATAGAACTGCATGTGCACTAGGGCTGCATTGTTTTCTCTGTTGGTGGTGTCAGGAATGAGAGAGGCTTGTTGGAGGAAATGGAGGTTGTGGCATAGTTTAGTAGCAACACGTGTTGAAGTACTGCAGGTTTCTGCAAGTGTATTGTCTTTTAAGTACATAGGACTGTTTGATAGCTGATTCTCTATGTCTCGCCTTAAATTTTCTTGTATTTGTTCATGGAAATGGTCATGTGGTCTTTCCTTTTTTTAATTTATGAAATGTTGAAATGCTAATGTATCTCTACCACGATGATGATTTACTAATAAGCTTTAACTTATATATTCATAACGTGTAATGCTTTCCTTATTTTCCTTATTTCATCAAAATATCACGAACTGTCATGTCACAATTTTAAATTCATGCACTTTCCAAAAATCTTCATTGTCTTTCTGTTTTGTTTTGTTTGTTTGCTATGTCACTAAACTGACTCCAGATCAATTTATTATTTTTAAACAGTAAATTTAAAAAATAGAGTGAATCTTCTTATGTTTAAATGTCAAGTCCATCTAAACTTTTTTTGAATGAAATACTGCTAACAGAGGGATTAACGCCAAACACATAACCTTGACAGAAGTATGAACACGTTTTGCTGAGGTGTGTTTTATCTGTAAAGAGATGAATCACAGTGTGACGCATTGGCTGCAGTGAACAGGAAATAACTAGTGCTTTAAAAATGTGTATCTTATTATTTATAATTATAATATATCTGAATATATTTCTCATTGTATATTTATTATTTTAACTTCTTAAAATAAGCCACAGTTATGTGGGCAAGTGAGACAGTATGGTATATAATACAGTATAGTATTTTCTTGTAAAAAAACAAATTAAAAAAAAACTGTGTTAGCAAAGACTTTTATTCTGGTCTTATTATTTTATTATGGTCAACATGAGACCACTGTTGTTATTATTATTATTATCTCTGCTAATGGACAACTACAGATTTAAAAAATATATACATTCTGGAAGAAAACAATTTCCAACTTTAATTCTGAAGTCACTGGTCCAGATTGGCAGGAAGATGGCAGTGAGAAAAATTGCAATGTTGTTCATTTGTATTGTATTCATTAGAAACAGTAACATTGCATAAACTAATGTGTTTAAAAAGTTAATTTAACAAAATGAATACAAGTGAGGACAAGGACTACATTTAAAAATTTAAAAAAAGAAAAATAATATCATCTAATAGCATCTGATGGGTTTTGTAGCAGCTTCAGAACACAGTTTTCTTCCCTCAGGGAGAAGAAAACTACCAGATGTGGTGCAAGAGACAAGAATGTTACGATTTCAGCCAGACAACCAGTTCTGAAGTGATCAAGAGGTCTCAAACACAGTGTGATGAATGGCTTCGAACACCACATGTGTTGCAACGAGAGGCTTATACTGAGCAATCCAAACACAACATGACTTTTTTTTTTGTGTTACAGCACAAACAGACAGAAGAATATCAGAAGTAGCAGCAGATGCTAAATGTGTCAATGTGGGTGCGGAGAAGTTCTCACAGCACACAGAGGTTGTTAGTGTTCATTGGCTCGGCAGCTCCGCAGAGGCCCGAGGATAAGCCTTAAGCCAGAGCACAGCAGATAGCCAGGGGTGAGGTGAAGGCTCAGACAATGCGGTTAGGCTCCAAGGCAAGTATCCTGCTGCACCGGCAGGCTACACCAGATAATGTGTCACACAGCAGTATGCTGGTGTCACAAACAACAAGACCCTTATTCACATTGTCGGGGGAAGCTATGTGGGGTGAAAGAAAAATTTGAAGGGGGAAAGAAAGAAGACGAGCCAAGAATGAATATCTCTTGAGTGGGATCGTAAGAATAGGTTGGGAAGGTGTGATGGTGGACGCACAGAGAATAGATCTAGATTTCCCTCTGAAGGAATTGAATGGCCTGGCCGGATAATATAATTGGTTCCAGGAGTGGTGAATGATCCAGGGAGGGACTTTAAACATACCCCAAGAAACCTGACGGTACATGCTGGGGGAAGAAAAGGAAAAAGGAAAACAAAATAAATGCAAGTTGACAGGCAAAATGAGGGACAGTTAGGCTTAGTGTTATTACCATGACAAAGAGAAAAGAGCGAAGTGTCTACTCCCTGCATGGACGGTGAAGAGGTTTAAGGACAGAGCAGCAGGAGCTGAGGAAGTGGCACACTGTGCTGTCTGTGTGTGTGTGTGTGTGTGTGTGTGTGTGTGTGTGTGTGTGTGTGTGTGCCTCTGTGCTCGTATCAGCCTGACAACGTGTGGACTGGTTCACGTTTTCTGTCCGTCTCTCTCTGTCATGTGCGTGCATGTAATCGAGCCTCTTGCTAGGCGTCGTACTTCGTCTGCTCTGACTTCAAGACAGCACAACAGAACTCGGACGGCTGTGTGCTTGTGCTTTTCTCCACTTCCAATGACAGACATGATTAAGTATGTTTGTTATATGGTCGCACAAGGCCTGAAGTGGTGTTACAGATTGAATCAGCGGCAATAGAGACAACTATCAAAGACTGATAACTCCTGAGGGGCCCTTCAGGCATGTAGGAGACTGATTACTCCACTGCAGGGCAAGAAGTGACATCATCCGTGCCTGGAAGCTGTTAGAGAGAGGACTAGCAGAGTGCATGCTTCATATACCATCCTCACATGCCTGCCGCACTGCTCACCATTAGAATGAGACTGGTGTGTGTGTGTGTGTGTGTGTGTGTCTTCTTAACATTGTGCACCGTGCCTCTTTACATCACCCGACCACATCAAACGGCAGAGGGCAGGGTTAATCTCTCCCTATGGTAATGCCTGGAGGTTTCTGCAGAGATGCAACTTTTCAGTGTGTGAGCAATCTTTACTGGCGGATCTGAGGACAGAGGCAACTGGAACCCTCTTTTGCATATATGAGACAGATCGTAAGTGGAAAAATAAAGATTGCATTCCAATTTCATTCTCTTAGCTTAGAAGTTAAAAACATGTACTGTGTGAGTGAATATACTCCTGTGGCTTTGATTTCATCTGTAGGAAAGATGACAAGAACACTGTAACCTAATGGAAATGTGTGCAGAGAGTTGTACAAGACCACCTCCACTGCAGAAAACACAGCGTAAGAACGGAAACATCTCGTACGACACATCCTGAAAATACAGCCCACTTAAAGATGAGACCTCTGCAGGAGCGCTGAGCGAGCTTTTTTATTTTAACTGGCCTGCTGTTTTAAAGGATGCAAATGCAGAAACAAGTGTTGCAGTTTGAAGCCACAACTGCGGCAAAGACCAACAATTAACATCCATTTACACAGACGTGTATGTCGGAACTCTGCAGAGACACAATGTTGTAGTGTGAAAAGAACTATATCAAGAATCACGGTAGTTCGGAACACTGCAAACGTGCTCAGGATGATGTCTTGTTTAACCTTTCCTTCTTTTCCCCTTTATACACCCTATATCCTGTAACTGCTTAAACTTGGTAATAAAATACAGTGTGTGTGAGTCTGTGTCTTTCTCTGTGTGTGTATGTTCAGTGTGTTCCTTGTATGCAGCCGGGTCAAATTGGTTCAGTGGGAAATTATCTATTATTGATAACTATCTTCACACTTTTGTGATGTGTCAGATTAAATCAAAATGTTGAAATAAGTAAATAAATAATTGAATCCAAACAGTGGCCACACTGCTAATGTCATATAGGACATTCTGAAAAGCTCTTTTCTCCCCATTTCATTCAGCATTTCAAAATGAGAACTTGCATCACTGTTAACATTTGTGACATACAGAGATGGTTAACTCACCTCTGGACCCAGTTATCTGATTAGCCATTGTATTTTCTTGTCTGACTCTACAGAACCTGAACCGCCAACATGTCTTATTTTCTCTTGCACAGGAATTTGTCTGCCAATATTTTCTTCTTGTTTGGATTTCTTGCACTGGGAATTAGCAGAAGCAGCAGGTCCTTCCACGACCGTATTGCCTGAGACAGACAGGTTATGTTTTGCTAACCTCTTGTTTTTCAGCAACATACATTATGACAACATTCTGCCGTCAGCTCCAGGAATTCACTGAGCCGCAGAAACTAAGTAGGAACAGCAGCCTGGCTCCACAGGTTAACAACAACCATACCCAGGTTTACGTCTGGAGACTGACCCTCCATATAAATCTCACACTGAGCAATAAACTGAGCACCTTGGGCCATTTCGGCAGTGATTATACAGTAGACACCAAGTGTTGCCAGACACCTATTATAAAAATTATGCTAGTGTGAAAAAGACATGTGGTGACAACATGCAGCGATATGGCTTTTTAAACAGGATCTCCATTCACGTCAGTTAAATATAACACTGCAGGTACTTTAACAGCAGACGTGATGCTAATATCAGTCAATTGGACTGCGTTGTCTTATACCGATCTGCTAGACGCCACAGGGAACGCCTCAACTTGCTGGAAGACTTTAATATGAAGAAGTTCCAGCGCTGACAGTTGGATTTGCAAATGTTTACCTACACCATACTGGATGGTGTGAGCAGACAAATACACTGTGTCATTGCTGCTATGTAACGGTGGTGATATTGAGCAGTGAGAAATACACGACAGAAGGACATTAAGGATCGTGAGCAGGGCATGGAGAGTACACTCATGAAACAATGATCAGATTCATCTGTCGCCTTCAATTTTATGAAAAATAGTACGTCTCAAAAATTCTAGCACTTAGACAAAAGCAAAATAAAAAAACTAAAAGAACTCTTTTTTCCACAGTCTATAAAAATGATAAGGATGTACTGATCATTATCGACCATCAACATCAGCACTGAATCGGCCAATATTCATCTTCAATCAGCCAATAGATCACTGACCTCAATGGCAGCTGTTTATCTGTTTATGTCAACAATATCGGCCTGCCCAGCAGCGGATTTACAGAAGATCAAATGGGTCAGTTTGGTCAAATTTGTGCATATTCAGCCAATTTGAAGATAGATTTGCTTTCGCAAAAAACAAAAACAAATTCACTGATGAAATAACACCAGAAAATGAAATGAATAAATTAAAAATTTAAATGAGTGAATAATATAAAGGTAGCACAGTTTGAATAGAACCCTAGCATCTTAAAGTTAAGTAGCTAGAGGTTTAGCTAAAGATGAAAACTGCTTTCATGAGAGAAAATGTCATGGCTTTTTTTTCTTGTACTGACATTAACTTGCTGCAGATTTACCGATGAAGTTATCATCTTTTATATCTCTTTGCATAAATATGTTTTTTTTTTAATTTTGCAGATATCCATCTTGAATTCATCTAATTAAATTAAAGCATGTTTTTTCATGGGCTGTGTAGCGCAGAAGAAGTTGAACTCAAGGGCTTTACTTTGAAGTCAGAGAGGTTGTCTTTTCTTTAAGGGCTTTATTTGTAAGATAAATGGGAAATGGGTTTTGGATTTTTTTTTCTGCTCATCAGGCAAAGGTCAACCTTCATCTGTGGCTTAAAGGAGCCAAGAAATACAGCTTCACTGATGGTTTAAGGAGAGACAATTTGATCTCTAACATAGAATAGTAACTGTTCTGTTTGACTATTGACAAAATCGACCTGCAATTCTTCATCCTCCAGTCAGTTTGCCATAGTCACACAGCACACAGAATCTGAATAGGAGGTTCATCATGGTGTATTTTGCAAAAACTACAACATGAGAACAAGAATGTACCATGTTGTCATTTTCTCTCCTCACATGTAGCAGCAGTGGAACCTTGAAATAAATTCATAACGCTGCACGCTACTTGTGGAGTCTTTCTTTTTTCTTTTTAACTCTCCCGCAGCAAGATCCAATCGAATCAACACGACTGTACTTTTCTCTCCATGAACCTTTTCACCCCCCCCCCTCTCGAGAAGAAAAGAGCATTCTCTTGTGCAAGGTTTCTCTGTATTGTGACCAACAAATGGAACCATGCCTTTGGAATTTAATTCTTTGGACACTTGCAGCACTAATAATGGTCATATTATTAGTACAGCATTAGTTATACAGTGTGTATTAACACATTTCAATCAGAGTCATCTCACATGCAGAGAAAAACACATCTTTTTCCAATCAACTCCTAACTCTTATGAATTCACTGTGTGAGTTAATGAGTTCATGTCAAAAAAAAACAACTCAGGTGTAAGAATATTATTGTACAAAGGTGTGGGATGTAGCATATATTAGTGTGCTAAACACACATATAAAATGTCCCTGGTACATGACACATTTTAGTTTGATTTCATGGCAGAAGTAGATGCTGCTTGGCAGGAGTTTCTCTATTTCTACTGGTATTGTAAAAAATTAGATATGCCTTGGGCCTCCGTTTGCCCCTATGGAAATGACCTGCACAGAGTACTTTGGGAAACATGCGGTGGATGGCATAAACGCTCCGCCTTCCCTATAATCCCCTCTGCTGAGGTTTCAGCACAGACTGAGGAAATGGTCTTCTGCCTGTACACGGCACAAGGCTTCTCTTCACCATGACTGCTCATTGTCTCGACCAGGTTGTCCTTTAATCCACTGAAGAAGACATTCTGCAGTTCAGTAATAAAGCTCTCTGCAAACATTTGGTGTTTGTTTCCTCTCCCGTGAATTCCACAGACAGCAGTCTCTTCGAGAGTAGCAGCAACTTTTTCATTGCCTCCTATAGATAGATATAGACAGAATAGACACCAAGCCAAGCAGAGTTCAGACTGTGTGGGTCTTTATTTAGCAGGAGCTTGGGTTAATAACTATTTCACGTCCCATTAAAGCCCAAACATCTGATAAGCTGATAAAGACTTGGCAAGAGAGCTCATGCAGAATGTCTCTTGTCAGAGTCATCCTGCGACAAAATCCATCCCCACAGACATAATCACCTTCTCCTCATTTTATGTATCTGGGCCTTATTAATTTGTGTGGTTCACACAAATGCTAAATCATTCCCACTGCTGGCAGTGATTTACCAAATGGCATCTTCATCACGTCACAGTTTTATTACCTGGATCTGATAATAGGGCAAATGTGTCAATAGTTTCTTCTCTTTGCTGCTTTGGTTCGGTTCTGTTTAGAATAGAATAGAAAGCACTTTGATTATCCCCTGAGGGAAATTCACAAGTTACAGGAGCCAAAGTACAAAGGTAAAAAGAACTAACATTAAATCTAAATTAAACATATTTACAAATACATTTTTGACAGGAAAGGGTAAATATATGGATGAGCAGTTGGGCAAATGTTTTGTATAAGTAAAGAATAGACTGTAGTATTGACTGACTGAGTATGTACAGCTGCAGTGAGCAGTGATAAATACATCCAGGATAT